>JAUMHM010073942.1:0-13941 GCA_032362435.1 Melikaiella ostensackeni
GAGTTTTTTTCCCAGTTTTTTTCCCTGGTCAACAAACAGCAACTTGCAGCCCGCTTCACACGCTCGAAAACCCGTGGCTTTCACGCATATGTTGAAGAAAATACTTTTTGGTCGGAGGCGAAATGATTAACCTACATTTTGAAATGATTATACTTATAATTTAACAAAAAAAAATACATAATAATTCTAGAGAGATGCAGAAAGACATTTATAAATTTTCCGAAACAAATCATAGAGTTTTACACAAAATAATTCTGATAGAGACTTTCTGATAGAGATTCTTCTGAAAGAGATTGTGAAAAAGGGAAGGAGGGAGTTCTGTCACATCCTACCTCTTTTCCAGCTTGAAAAATTATCAATACCTATTTTTAGCAATTTCCTAACAATTTTCTTGAAGTGACTCCGGAAATGTCATTTGTGAATATTTTCGAAGTTATTTGCGTAATCAGCACCTCAAAATATATAAATATACGTGGTTTTACAGAACAAGAATAGAATTAGTTGAACGTGATTTTCACAGATTTGGAGTTTTTCAGGTTTTTCGGGGGATAATATGAATTTTTTTTGGATCTCCCTTGACTAATGTTTTACTTTTTCATTAGGAAGAAGATTTTCTGAAAGGTTTCAAATCATTTACTCCGAAATTCAAAAAGTCATTAGAGTAAACTATTAACCATATTTTCACAAATAAAAATTTGAATATTCATTTTGCGAAAGTATATAATTGCATTTACATCATTATTTTTATGATAATATTACTTCACCTAGTTAGATTATTATATAACATTAATTACGTTTTCAATGAGATTGGCTGAATATCACGCATATATAATTATTTAGAAAAGTTGAGAATCAAACTTTCTAAATTATATTTATTTTGATATATATTAAGGGCTAATTTTTTGGTGAAAATGGCAACAAACATTCCCAAAGATTTCGAAAAAAGTATAATATCTCCAATAATACCATTCCGTTATCAACCGTTATCGGCCAAACTAAAAAGATTCAGAAGTTTTGACAAAAAAAAAAAAAACAAAAGTAGTAAAAGAAGGATTTGAAAGATTTTTTGCTAATGAGTTTCATTCCGTTCGTCATTTCAGTGGGACTATTTGTGAATTTATGTATTTTTTGTAAACCTGTATTCAAAAATTTTTTCAAATGAAATTTCAAATTAATAAAACTAATAAAAAAAATCAAATTTGCTATCAGGAAGCGAACTTCCCATGAAATGAGCACCATACAATTATAAATAGAAACAGAATGGACACACAGATATTCTCCAAACATTCCTGAATGCAATGCATTTTTCAAAATGCTGAAATACGCAATAGTGTACTTTTTACGGTTCCAGTAGTCATTCCAGAAGCAAGCCAAATGCCCGGCACAGATGTGATTGAACGAAGCAGGGCCGTCTCAAAGTCTTCAAGATACATTTACGAAGCGGCTCCTAAGAAAATCGAAACCCAATTGCGAATACTAACCCAATTAAGAATATTTTCGATTGAAAAAAATTTTTTAAATAAATAAATTTCCCCATGAATCTACAAAAAATTTTATTATTCTCTTTAAAATGTTTTCGAATATTTCATTTCTTTCAATTTTATCTTTCGAAATGCATAAGTCAAAATAAAAAATCATTTTAATTTCCGTAGAAATGTGAGTAAAATTTTTTCATTCCGTTGAAACCTATCAAAATTCTCAAAAAGCATGCAAATTTTATTTCGAAATCTGAAAAAATATATAATTTGCTTAGAATGTTTTAAAATATTTCCAAACTGTAAATAACTTTTCAATTTTCTTCAGAACTTCTAAATATCTTTTAGAATGATTCGACTTGTTCCCAAGTTTCTGAGTTTCTAGGTTTGAGGAGAATAAAAAAATTTTCCTAATTTTTCCACGGAAATTGAAATGATTTTTTATTTTGGCTAATGCATTTCAAAAGAGGAAATTGAAAGAAATGAAACATGCGACAACATTTTAAAGAGAATAAGAAAATATTCTGCAGATTCATGGGGAAATTTATTTATTTAAAAAATTTTTTTCTATCGAAAATTTTCTTAATTGAGTTAGTATTCGCAATTGGGTTTCGATTTTCTCAGGACCCGCTCTGTAAATGTATCTTGAAGACGTTAAGACGGCCCTGCTCCGTTCAATCACATCTGTGCCGGGCATTTGGCTTGCTTATGGAATGACTATTGTCATAGAAAGGGTACTTTTTCTTTTGCTGCCACCTGTCCCGTTCTGCTGGTCATACGCACACACTGATTAAAGTTAGAAATATTCAAAATGATATCTCTTGCGTCAGAATGATTTTATCACAAATTCAATTATTGCACTGCAGTCGCATGACAAAACTGGACATTTGGAGCCACTAAACAGCGTTTTATTTTTATTCGTTCTATAGATAAAGTTTTTGTAAATAAATCACCGTAAAAAGTACGCCATTGCACATATCATTAAATTTAGAAGACTTCAAGCTTTCAGGCGCTTTTTTAAGACATTTCAGAGATTTTTTTTAGTGAGAGTTGCAATCAAAAGAAGTGAGGGTTCTCGACATTTGGCTCCGACTTTAGTTTATCCTTCGAACATTAAACAAGTCGACAAATCTGTATACATCATTTTATTATTTTGTCACACAGGCTTCCTTAATACGTCAATCGATTTGTCCCATCGTAACGAATGAATTAAGTTATCACAATATTGGTATATTTCTGAAATTAAGAGAGTGTTTCTCTTTCAAACGTTAGAAAAGTTTACAAATCTGTACATATCATAACTTCATTTGGTCATAGGGTGCTTCTCAATACATCAATCGATTCATGCTGTCAAAATAAACAAATTTGCTACTTATTATATTGCAATATTCCTAATATTGAAAAAAATTCACTTGAGAACGAAAAACTAAAAACTTCAAGTATTCTTAAAGATGAAAATTTTTGAATGGAGATAGCTATAAACATTCTATTGAATTATATCAACTAAATACCATCCGTGTTTGAAAAAAATCGAGTTACAGAGCATGGTTTTTTGAGAAAAAAATTCTCATATCGAGAACATAACAAGTGAGCTACTACAAAAATGATGCCACTGTTTCCCTGTGAAAGTATTATTTGGATATTTGATTTATATCGTGCACTATGTATTACGGCAAGGTGCAAATTTACAGGAGAATAGTTTGAATAAAACTGTATATTTTTATATTTTTCAATATTATACTCTAGATCAATGGATTCGTTCTTATTTTCGAATCAACGAATTTTTTTTCATGCGTCAACTTTGAATTATGATCACACGCAAAGTTATAGCTCAAAAACGAAAGTTTTGTAATATTTGAAAGTGTGACTAGAATGTAGAGAGTGCAGCTTGAGGGGCTCCTCCCCAAGGGTCTATTCGTCATGATATACCTACAAATGAACGCAATAAACTGGGGATTTTACACCTAATCAAAAATTGCGTGTGTCCCTATGCTCTGACTGCTCTGGCATTAAGATTCAGTCCTAACTGCTAAAAGAAAATAGAAATTATATAGACACTGTGATGTTATAGTTGAGTAGAGGTTTATTCTTGACGCTATACCTGAAAAACGAGCCCGAAAATAAAAGCAGTTAACTGGAGATTTCCACAACTACACTCATACCTCGTTAGTGGGCACCCGTTTATGTGCCGGCTTCTCGGTTGTGCACGCTTGACTGCTTCTCTCTCCCTCCCTATACGTCCCTTGGCGGCTTATACTGAAGCTCATCGCAAGGACAGACAGTGACGTATCAGATGCTGTTCACTTCGCGACTCACTGCGCATATACTTTTGTGCGTTTAAAAGTGTAATTAGTTTTCTCATATTATGGCTGAACTGAAGAAAAAAACTTTTCTGTCAGTGAGCGAAAAATCTCTAATTTTGCAACAAATTGAAAACGGCGAATCAAGAAATGCGATCTCAAATAAATACAAAATGAGTGAACGTTTTTTACGCAAAATTTTCCAGTGCGCCGATGAAGTTATTAATACTCGTAAATCCAACGACTTTGAGTTCAAAATGAAAAAAATAGCCAACCGATATCGGCAGCGATGCATCAGGAAAAAGCTCGAATTTTTAATGGAATGCTAAAGGTGTCAAAAACCTTCAAAGTAAAATGTCAAAAACGTATGCATTCGAAGATAATTACTGAATTTAGCAATAATATAACGATAATTTCAACCAATTTTCTGGTTAATGTATGACTTTTGAATTCGACATAATAATGATACATAACCTCAAAAAATAACTGTCGATTTTATTGTTATGGTAATCAATTTTAATTCTATGAATTGCTTATTATATTTAATTACTTGATTAATTAATAATTATAAATTATGTGCTGTATCGATATATGTGCATCAATGTTTTAATAATGTTTGAAAGATTGTGAAGATACTAAGGTGCCAGGTGCAGAGACTATATATGCGGTTCTGAATGTTTACTCACTTGTCGCTCTAAAACCGGTTGGAACTAGATCTTAATAGCCCCCCATACTGTGCCGACCAGACCCGAGGAAGGCACACTAACGGGGTATGAGTGTAATTGCAAGACCAAACCTAGAGCCATAAAATAAGATTCTAGAATCAAGGATGTAAATATATTCAGTGCGTGACATATTTATTCCGGAACAACTGTCTACCAATAAAATCATTAAAATATAGATAAGAAGAGTATTTACTGACGTTTAAAATGTCTTAATTATGTGCTAAAAAACTGATTATTATGCGGAATTAAGCGAAAAAATTCGAATTATGTGTTATCAAAATGAAAACCTTTTTGAGATATAAGAGCACTTACCACCTAAAAAAAATATCGATATTTTAAACTAGACGAACATAAGTAGGCGTTAACTGATACAATTTTTTGAAAACGAAAAAATCGACATTTTTAATTCAGCTCATTGTACTTTCTTGAAATGAAAGTTGTACACGTCAGCTTTGGAATTTCTTCAGTATGAGTCGAAGAAACATGTAAGTAGTTTATTCGTATAAAAAACTGTACTTTTTCAAGCGTTTCCAAATCTAGAATTTCGCTTTTCTCAATCGATTCCAGCGCTTCAAACACGAAAAACCTTTTTTTCGCATAACAACAAAATAATGACATGTTTCTTCAATTTTAAATGCAGATATTCGATATGTTCAAAAAAATGCAATTAGCTGAGTTTGAAACCAGGTTTAAATTCGATCTCGGGTGTTTATTTATTTTTTCACACGTTGGCTCACCGCTCTCCCGGTTTCTCCAATGTAGACTTTGCCACGAGAGCAAGGGATTTTATATACTCCCGGATCACTGAGAGGTGCCTGTTTGTTTGTAGGGTTGTTTAGAAGTTGTCCTATTTTTGCAGGTGGTTTAAATATGGTATGTATTGTGTGTTTATTAGGAACTCTTCCTATTTGTTCTGTGATACCTTGGATATAGAGTAGGATGGTGGTCGTTTCTCTCTCTCTTTCTTTAGTAGGTTGTGTTGACTTGTTTTTTTGAGTGTATTATCTTATTGCTTTGTCAATTTGTTTGTGTAATCGTTCTGTATGAGGATTTGTTTAACGTTTCGTAATTCTTCTTGTAAGTTATCTTTATCTGTTATAGAGACAGCTCTGTATACAAGGGAGTTGATGGCCGATTGCTTCTGGGATGGGTGGTGGTGGGAGGAGGCATGTAGGTATCTGTTTGTATGGGTGGGTTTTCTGTAATCTTCATATCCTAATGTATTATCAAATCTTTTGTAAACTAGTACGTCGAAGAAGGGCAATTTTCCGTTTTAATGCAAAATATATTAATCCTTTACAATATTTATATTTCCCTTGCAGACTTTTGCATGCTGTTAATTTTTATTTGATCATGCGTGGTTACTCTTGTATATTTTCGCATTCACTTTTAAAAATTGTTAAAGTAATTTTCTCTCAAATCCTGGGAAGTAATACACACCAACATTTAGAAATTTTCCCTGTTCCGCCTTCTGGAAAATTCACCAAAATGAAGTGGGGAAATTCCCTAAATTTTTGTGGAATCTTACTTAAAATTTAGAGGATTTCCCTCAAGATTTGCTGGAAAAAATTCCCTGAAATTTTGTGGAATAATGTTTACAATTTCGTGAATTTTCCCCAATGTAAATATAAACAAAATGTGAAAAAATATTAAATAAAAATGTAAAAAATCAAATATAAACTGAAATACATCAAAATTTATGTAAAATCCATAAAATATGATTTTATTTTTGATCATTTATAAAGATCGAGGTACATAAGACGTGAATTGATATAAACAAAAGTTCACTTCGACAATATTTCGATTCGAGCATTAGAAGCTAAAAGAGCATGGGGTCACTGCAATTTGAATTCAAATACTTTGAACACTAAAAAATAGAAAAATCGATAAAAATGCGTATCACACATTTCGTAACTCTTGTTTCTGTATCATTAAATGACGAATAGTTGAGTGAGTTTGTAACACGTCTTTCTTCGAATTTCAAGACTCTTGAAAAGACGCTCATCGCTGAGTGACGCCTTGTGGTTTATGAAACGTTATGAAACATTTTATTATATCTAGTGCAGTTCTTTCAACAATTTAATTTTTTATTTTTAATGTTATTTTCTATGATTCAAACAAAAACTACGCGTCCTATCGAAAAATATTTAGTAACGAAATGACTCGTGCTAAAAACATTCCCGAGTCGTAAAAATTTGGAAAAATCTTCCCCGAGTCATACACAACACTTTTTCTCAAAACTCCTTATGATTTGGACACTTTTCATGACTGTGTGTCGGTGCCACAATCTCGCTTTTCGAGTTGGGAAAAAATAGCCGCAAAATGCATCAATAATCCAAGCAACACGTTTGACCGCCGACCGGCAGTTGACATACTGTTGACATACGGAATGCGAGTTTAGCATTAGCAGTTACAACCTCCGCGGGCGGCGACACTTTCTGCTATACTATCTCCCTAAGACGATTATAAGACATATTTTTCACGAACGTCATTTCTCTACTTCCTAGGGAGTTGAAAGTACTTTCTACTCCGATTGATTCTCGACATTTTGAAACACCCTGACTCAGAAAAAAAGAGCAGTTTTTAAGCACATTTATATCCGATCATTTGACCCGTAGCAAGTCATATTGTAACATGTCAAATTTGTACCATATCACATTTGGTGGAAAAGTATACTCAAAAGGGCCCGTTCTCCCGTTTTACGGGATTAACCTGGAATCATAAAATCCCTTCTTCCTCTCCTTTGGTCTTTTTGTGCCGCTACTTTTCATTCTGTTGCCTTCCGCTTCCTTTTATGGCTTTGTGCCATCGAAGCGCGGTGAAATAAATTCTCGTCATTGAATGCATTTTTTTACTATACTGTGCACTGTGCAGTGCTCAGATAAAACTTTGCAGAAAGTGAAAACTACCAGTTACTTGTAAACTTCGCACTCCAACATTTTATCTCTTCTCTTAAAGTCTTATCTTCCAAATTATCCCGAAAGATTTGGTATTGTGTAGACCGACCACTTTTATGAGTAATTTTATCGAAGTTTAATTTTCTTTCGTGTAATGAATTGTGACGTTTCAAGAAACAATCTGATATCTTTTGCCAATTTTTGAGCAAATTAATGTTTGTAAAACACTGATGAAATAGTCATCAAATAGTGTATGAATAATTATTGAACTTTCATCAAGCGTTACTGAAATTTCAGTAACTTTCTTTAACTGAAAATTCAGTGAAATATATTACTCAAATTTCAATAAATTGTTGCTCATTTTTCAGAGAATTTTCAGAAACTGAGAAAATCTACACAGAAATCACACTCTCTGAAAATTAAATGTTTAGTACACTGAGAAAAGAGTTTTTTTTGGAACAAAAAGAAAGTTGTGTTGGTATATTTGTGAAAAAAAAATTCTGGTGTTGTCCAAAACAAATTTTGGTTAATTCAATCAAACTTTTGTTGACTTAGCAGAATCAAGTTTATTGTTTTATTGAGATAACAAACATTTTGCTGGGAAATAAACAAATTTGATTGCACAATTACCAACAAAACTTTTTTTTTGTCGCAACAAAACAAGCTTCTTAGTAAGACGTATTTCTAGTAGAGCTATGCAAAGAAATTGTAATGCACTCTATAAATTTAAATCAATGACTTGCTGCTCAAAATTTCAATCATCACAAATCCACTGGGCATCAGTGAAAATGCATGAGCAAAATCACAGAAAAAAGTGTAGTTTTTGGATGGATTTTTTTGTAACTCTTTAATTTAATCCAGTTTTTAGATTCAAAGCTAGACTTAAGGCCATTTTTTCAAAACGAAGACCGTAAGTCTATTTTTTGTGTTAAAACATTACCCATATTCTTAATTAAATTTTTTTTTGTGATTCGAGGCGTTATTGACTGATTTCTCAGTAGTCAGTGAATTGTTATCAGTCGCCGCATGAGCGTTAGAGTACGCAAAGTATACTTTTTGAAATTTTTGAGTTAATAGTATTTTCATATTTAGAGTGTGGTAAAGAATGTTAAAATATTTTGTTTTGTTATATGCAGTTTTCAAATCATGAAAATTATCACTTATATTGTCCCGTGTCGATGAAACGGATTTTTAAACTGGAAAAATCGGAGAAAAACAATAGCTAAATTAAAAAATATATTCAAATATTGTATTCTGAACGCGAAGCTTTTGTTTTTAATAATCTTCTTTAATGTACGAATTAATTACCTAAAATTCGTTGACACATTTTATTTTGAGGTTGGATATTATTCGTTGAGGTTGAGTGACAATTTAAAAATATCATCAAATTCTAAAATAACCTTCAAAGTAGGGTTTTTCATATTTCTAAAAAGTCAATAATTTCCTAATAATTTCTATTACTCGAGTATTTAATCGAATACAGCAGTACGAAAAATAATTTTTGGTTACTTTTCCATGAAAATGTGCCTTATAAATATTTTAATAAAAAAGATTATTGGACATGGCACATTATAACTAAAAGAAAGTAATTTTTATCAAGTCCATATTGTGCCATGTCCAAAACAGCTTTTTGATTTGTGCTAAATTAAATCATTAATTTCATCAGGTGTATTTTAGTGCGTTCTTTATTGCATATGATTTATAAGTTCTATAATAAATTTGATATGTCTTAGCATTTAATTAGGGTAAAATATCATTAAGAATTAGAACGTTATTTTATCGGTTTGGCAGTCAATGGGCATGGCATATTCTATCTCTCATGCGACGAATTGTCAATGACACGTACTCAAAATTCTAGCTGTCTATTGAATGAACAACCATTAAAATAACTCGACTTTTCAGTGAATTTTCACTGATTGGTACCTTGAAAAACGAGTCGTCGATTCTCAAGATTCAAATTATTAGAGATCACATCTTGCTAAAACTTGATGCGTTTCTGTGAGATTCATAATACAATTATTATTATACTATTAAGCCAAATCCTTTTCGGGGTACGTAACTCGTTCGGTTCTAGCCTCGTTATACTGCCGTGAGATTAGTCAAAATTCTTACTTATTTGATTCTGTGACCCATTTTTACTGATTCAAATATAACGACATAAAATCAAATTTCTCACCCGAAGAAAAATTTCTGTGTCAAACAATTAAATTGTTTTTTTCCCCTATTATATATTTTTTCAGTATAGAGGAAGGTGGGACGACATGGGAAATCTTAATTTTGAGCCGTTATTGGTCTAAACCTAATCAATAAATCGAAATTATCTTTTAGTGTCAGATAAAGGATTTAATATATTACGAGTGTAAGTAAATGTTTTTCAAAAGAAGGAAAGATATCCCGTCCTGCCTTATGGCTGAGGCAGAATGGGGTACCAAGTTTAACCAATCTTAACATTTTCATTAAAAGATTACAGAGTGAAATTTTTTTAATTTACTGAAAGTTCTAATAAACGCACAAAATCGTGCACGTCATCCAATATACCACCGTAATTACGTGCACCAGCTTGCCTCATATACTTTCAGAAAACATGGTGTAGTGAAACGAGCTAAACACTTTGCTAATAGTTTAAGTTAAAACTTATTAAGTGATATTTAACATAGCCTAATTACTAAAATAGATCCTTCAATAGATTGGAAGTTACAGAACCTCAAAAGAAAAAAAAATGTTCACCACAAAAAAATGTACTTACAAAAAAATCTCAATAATATTTTAGCCTATAGAGAAATCTTTTTGAATTTTCAAATCTTCAATTTAAAAATAAAACCCAAACAAAATACATCAACCGATTTCTAAATTTTGTATTTGTGCTTCTTTCGAATACCCGACCACAACGTTTTTTGATCGGCTGAAATGACTCGATTAATTTCAGCATTTTCACTCAGCCTTACTATCTAATTTTATTATTTTTTTCTTTCTCTTTAAAGTCGAAGTGGTCAATTTCACTATTCTGTATTTTACCCTTTAAAATATAAAAAAGCAAGGTAAATGTGTTGAACTGGAGGGTGAGAAAGGCTTAGGGGACGCAGGCGCTTTGCCGAAAACATACGAGTCAATAGCTGACGCACGCACATGAAACAAAATTAGCGAGAAAGGGAGTAATTGGTAGACACATGCAGATGCATGGGGATATGTTTTATTTAAACTATACATTTGATCAGTTTTTACGGCACGAGTTTTAATTTCTTAAATATAGAATCTACTATGATCTTATAGTATCTTTACATAGTTATCAGTAGAGCTGAGGTTAGTATATTATACACCAAGTGAAAAGCAGAGGGTGAGATGGGTGTTCTTAGTCATTATATGTGCGTGAACTTGAAGCCCCTCCACACAATGGAGCATGGTGAGCGCTTATCGGCATTTTACTTTAAAGCACCCAGGAAATAAGAGCGGGCCCCCCTCAATGGGCCCCACACATCTCTACAAAAAAAAGCCAGAAACTATCGGCATAGAGATTCTAGAAGCAATCAAGGGTCGAATTTTTTTTAGAAGATTAGGCCTTATGTTTCACTCCTGGGGTCATGTGAAAATAACTTTTTCGTCGATGTGGTGTTTATCTATCTATCTCTCTGTCTATAATAATAAAGTATGTTGGCTACATTTTATTCTGTCTTTCCTTTCGTTCCCTGGGTAAAAATTATGTGTATGGGACAGATCTATCATTGGCTTCCCGAAGTATAAAAAATATATGGCAAATGAGAGAATTCCACACTTCAAGTATATATTGAAATAATATACCTAAAGTTTAGCTAAAGTATAGCTGAAGTAAAGTATATATATGTTTAAATATAGATGAAGTATAGGATATACTTCATCTATTCTTAAATATAAATGAAGTACAGGATATACTTCATCTATACTTAAGTATAGCTAAAATATAGGCCATACTTTATTTGTACCTAAGTTAGGTTCAAGTATCGGATATAGAATGGCATTTATTTGTTTGTTAAGATAACCTAGCTACGAGATAAAACAAAATGAATTCTGAATGTCAGCTCGTTGCCGAAAATTTAAAAAGTTCGCGATTTAGGAAATTTCTTGAGAAAAATGTGCATTGAATATTGTTCGCGAGTGTAAATAAGAAGCGAGTTAATATAATCCTCCAGATTCAAAAAAATTCATGCCACTCTTACCTCATGAAATCTACTTCCGAGTTTGAATTCAACATCTCAGTTTTTCAGCCTTATGCATATTGGACTATATAATACTATATAATAATCATCAAAGCAAGAAGATATATGTATAAGAAATTAATATTCTCCTTATTTCATACGATTGTATGCCAATAAAAGATTCGGTAAGAGTAATCTTTTATTCCTAACTATAACATCATCAACCTGAAAAAATTTGATCAGTTCATTAATTAGTTAAAAAACAAATAATTGATGTAACTATTAATAAAAGATAATGATAAATTAAATATTTTATTGAATTTCTTCACGTTTTAATTATTTCAGAAGTTGCAAGAAATATTTTTTCATGTAATATGAATCATGATTCTGGATATTTAATTTTATGCATTTCAGATCTCCTATGTATCTCCCATCATCAAGAATACATCCCTATACATAGTATCGCCATATAATTTTCTTATAGACTTTAGACATACTTTATATGTCCTTCTGAAATACTTGAGCTATATTTTACTGATATACTTCGGCCATACTTTGGCTAAACTTAAGCTATACTTTAGCTATACTTCAGGTGTATTTGAAGTATACTTCTTAGATATACTTTAGCAATACTTTTACTATCCTTCAACCATACATCATTATACTTTAGCTATATTTGAGCTATACACTCGTTATACTTTTTTCAAACATACATGAAGTATAGGATAGTCTCATTAGCCATACTTTTGCTTTTTAGCCATACTTTTGCTACTTTTTCAACCATACGTCATTATACTTCTGCTATATTTGAGCTATACACTCGTTATACTTTTTTCAAACATACATGAAGTGTAGGATAGTCTCATTAGCCATACTTTTGCTACAGTACCTGAGAAACATCTGCATTATGATTTCCTAGATGATTTCCTAAATGTTTTCCTAAATCAATCCCATATCAACATTTTTTTACATTGGTCAGCTTGAAGTTTCTGTTTTTCTATTGGATTTTGGATGCGTTTGTTTTACTATTTTTTTATATCATAGAATGACACTTGAAGTTTCAAAATTGACATTTTAATGATTATCACGACTCAAATCTCAGAACACCATTCATTTTTCGTCCTTTTCCCAGTTTATACAGTTTTTCCCGGTCATTGAAGATTCAAGCCTTTAAAAATAAACATTCATAAATTGCAGGATTTTAAACTGAATAGAAAAGTGAAACATTTAAAGTGTAACAATAATTTTTAATTGAAAACCCAGGTAACACACAGCGTGATACTGATATGATTGCAGTGTAACCGGTGACAAGTTGAAGCAACGTGATTATGACATCTTAGTTAGTATCGAGTAACATGTTACTCATGTCCATGACTACATGATAATCATGTCAGGATCTCGTGATTTGTCAGATTATAAAGTTGGAAGCAGTGGCTGAAACCCAGTGTACTAACTGTATAGACTTATGTTTTAGTTTGACAGATAACCTCAAATTCAGAAAAGGAATCTTGAGCAATCAATCTGACAAACACTAAGATCTTGATAAAATCTCACATGCAAGAAACGCCCCATATTTCTTTCACCATATCAGTAAGGATTTTTAGTTTATAAAAATTGTTTTTGACAGTTTCAAGTCATCGTCGGGATGTGCAGAAATTTCAGAGATTACAGCCGCTATGAGACATTTTTCTATCAGATAATAATGACATCCTAACATCCTTTTTACTGACAGGGACGTAATATTTGATAAGTTGGTGCCAAGAGGAACTCGCCACCTATGGAGCTTTTATAGTCACATTTGATCAGTTAAATCAGCTTCATTACATGATTATTACAAGATAATCATGTCACGGTATTACCTGGGAAATGTTTGAAATGATAACATCAAAATTTGATCAATTTTAAATGCAATCGCATTTAAAAAAATTTTAATTAAAAAAAATTGAAATCGAAATCGTTGAAAATTGAATAATACCAGATATCAACTTTGAAATTACTAACATCTAAAATTGTATAACATCCAAAATCAGTTTGAATCAAAAGCCTTCGAAATTAGTCAGTCTGTAAATGAGAAACGTTTATTGTACACTTTCAAATTCAAACCCACAAAAATTCAGCAATTTTAATTTCCTGACCTGAAAACATAAATAAATTAAAACAAAATATTTTTAAATTTCATAATTAAAAAATTTACCGATATCAAACTCACGTTAAAATTAGCTTAATTTTGATTTTGAAGTTTGTAGAATTGAACAGTAACAAATTTGAAGCTTTTAGTAATACACAATTTGAAATTCTCAAAAAAGTTAATTTAAAGTAAGTCAAATATTGATGTTTTCAAAAGTCAATAGCTTTAATACGCAATACGCTTAAAA
>JAUMHM010073962.1:0-13940 GCA_032362435.1 Melikaiella ostensackeni
TTCCAATCTGCAGGGTTGCCTATATATATTTGAAGATTTCTTTTAATTGAGATTTCTAAATATTAGCTCAATTTACTGAAAGATATCTATTTTACTTAAATCTTTTTGAAGAAGAAAGAACATTTTCTTCATATCAGCAATTCTTAGGAATGTGTTATCGGTTCGGATTATCAACTTATTCCCTTGAAAAAATTGGAATAATCTGAACAGATTGGTTCTAAATCAACCGATTAAAATTTCAACTCTTATAAATATATAGTTTTAAATATACGAATTTAAGTTAAAAATTTAAAATTGACACTTTAGAAATTGAGAAGTTCCAAATTTGAATTTGTAATATTCTACAATTCTGATTTGAAAGACTTTAAAACAGAATGACATATTACTTGTTAAAAAATTAGGAATTTATCATTAAAAAACTTCAAATTGATGTGTTTAAAAATATTCACTTAAAGATTTCATGGCCTGAAAATTTGAAATTCGAACCTTCCAAATCGAATAAAAATTTCAAAATTTAAAAAGGAGACTAAAAAATGGATAAAATGTAAATTTGGGAATATCAAAATAAAACAATTTCAGAACGAAGCAAACATAGAACTATTATTTCTATTTTGGAACTTTCTAAATTCAACACTGAGAAATTGAAGGCCTTACAAATTTACGTATTCAAAATTGAAGAGTGTTGAATTTAAAGACATCAAAATGAAAGAATTTTTAGCATCAAGCATTCATTATAGGACAAAGTTTAAAAATCACCAAAATTTAGTAATTTCAAATTGAAAGTTATTTTCATCGTTTGAATCCAACATTGAGCGTTAATTGCAAATTTAAAACATAAAAAAGTAAAAAATTAAAAACAGAACAATTTTAAGAAGGTCGAATATTGTTCAATTTTAAAATAATAATATTTAAATTCAAGACTACGAAAATTCAGAATTAACCATGCTTTGACAATAAGGCTTTCAGTTTGATGAAAGGTTGCAAAATTTACTTTTCGAAGTCGAAAAATTGTTTAGTTTTTAAATTTGTTCACTTTCAAATTCGAAAATTATTTACTTTTTGAATGTCCCCCCTTTCCAGCTAAAAATTGTTTTTTTTGCAAGTTTCCCCATTTTCATGTCAAAAAATTGTTTCAATCGAATTTTTTTGAAATTCCTTGAAATAATATTTTTCTTAAGTTATAAGGCATCAAAAAATTGAACAAAACAGTATTGTCAAGAAATTCCATAAAATTATATTGATACTTTTGCATTCTATGCAGGTATTTTAAATTTCTAAGAAAATGTACTGTGTAAATTCTAAAATTAATTTATATAAGTGCTATTTTAATATTCTATCCTTTTATGAAATTTCGTATAAAACTTCTCAATTCAATTTCTCATACCAGGGTTGCCACAGAATTTTGCTTTTGAAATTCCAGGTCTTTTCCAGGTTCTTTCAAAGGTAATTAAAAAAAAAATCTAAATGTTTACTAATTCCAATAAAATGAATAAATTTCCTCTGAACATATTTGAATCATTTTTCAATCAAAGGATTGATCCACGTCTGAAATATTTCTTTCTGCAATATTAAACTTACTCGTATCAACTTGTAATAATTTCAAATGAGACAAGTTTTAAGTTCACATGCATTTTGAATTTGAGTTGCCTGAATAGAAAATGGTTCTTAATTTAAAGGTTAACATTCAAAGCTTCACATTGATCATTACATTAGTAATTAACACAAAAAATCGGAATATGTATACAATTTCGCGAGTTTATTATTAATAATGTTTTTTCAGGCATTATGAATATCTAAATGGTAAAATAATTGACTTTTCTCTTAAAAATTCAACAATTTGGTTGAAAATTAACTTTTTTGTGGAAAATACATATGTTCGGGGTCAGAATTCAACTAAACTGTAAAAAATTCGTCTCTGGTTTGAAAATTCAACAGTTTGGTTAGGAATTAACTTTTTCTTTCGAAAATCCATATTTTCCGCTTTAAAATTCAACTCTTTTGTAGAAAAATTGTCTTTCTGGCTTGAAGATTCAACAATCTGGTTAAAAATGAACTTTTTTGTTGAAAATTCCTATTTCCGAGTTCAAAACTCAACTGTTTTGTAGAAAATTCGTCTTCTTGGCTTACAAATTCAACAGTTTGGTTGAAAATTAACTATTTTGTTGAAAATTCATATTTTCAAAATTCAACTGTTTTGTACAAAATTCGTCTTTTTGGCTTGAAAAATCAACAGTTTGGTTCAAAATTGATTTTTTTGTTGGAAATTCATATTTCTGAGTTCAAGATTCAACTGTTTTGTAGAAAATTCGTCTGTTTGACTCACAAATTCAACAGTTTTGTTGATAATTAACTTTTTTGTTGAAAATTCATATTTCCGGGTTCAAAATTCAACTGTTTTGTAGGAAATTCGTCTTTTTGCTTGAAAATGCAACAATTTGGTTCAAAATTAACTTTTTAGTTGAAAATTCATATTTTTGGGTTCAAAATTCAACTGCTTTGTAAAAAATTCATTTTTTCTCGCTTGAAAATTCAATACTTTGGTTGAAAATTAACTTTTTTGTTGAAAATTCATATTTTTGGTTAAAAATTCAACTGTTTTGGAGAAATTTCTTCTTTTTGGATTGAAAATTCAACAATTTGGATGAAATTTTTTTTCCTCTTAAATGAAAAATCTTTTTTGGGTTGATTGAACTATTTTGATAAGGAATTAAACGATTTGGTTAAAAATAATATTTTTTGTTGAAAATCCATATTTTTAGTTTGAAAATTGATATTTTTATGTTGAAAATTTAACTTTTTTTAGAGAATTCGTCTTCTTGGATTGAAAGTTCAACTACTTGGTTGAAAAGTGATGTATTTTGTGAAAAATTCATTTTTTTTGGTTAAAGATTCATCTCTTTGGTTAAAAATTATAATATTTTGTTGAAAATTCGTCTTTTTGACTTAAAAATTCAACAATTTGGTTGAATTCTTTTTTTTGACTGAGAAATCTTTTTTGGTTGAAAATTCAACTTCTTAGATGAAAGCTGAACTACTTTGTTTAAAATTCATCTTTTGGTTGAAGATTCATCAGGATATTCTTGAGTATATTAATTATCACCATCGAATGACTAAATCAATTAATAATACTAAAAACATAATAATCACTTTTCTAAATTTGTTCCTAAAGTACATAAATTTGAATAATAATTGAAACAATTTCGTATTTTAACTTCATATTTAAAATTCAGTGCATATTTAACAAATTAATGCTGTGAATAAAGGATATTTTCCTGAAAATAGTGAAAATGATATAAAGAAGTTTAATTATTTCAATCAGTATAATTTCAGTACTATAAAGGTTACTCTTATGAATAAGAAATCATTGTTATTCAATTTTATATTTGAGTTTAGAAAAGAATTCTAGCACGTTCGAAAAAATTCCCTCACATTTCCAGGTTTTCCATGTTTTCCAGGTGAGTAGACATTCTTGTCTAAAAAGTCTCAAGATTTTGACCGATTGCTGCAATGATTGAACAATTTTAAATTGGAAAATTTTCAAATTTATCATGATTAATGATGTAATAAGTTGAACATCCGGCGGATGTTCAAATGTTTGGTTTCTAAGGTTCTCTGAACACTTATGTGTGTTTTAGTTCTGTCAAATGTCACACATTCATTTCTTTACAGATAGCATATTTTCATCAATTTTTGTATGACATGAGTGAATTAATGACGGATAAAATATATAATATTCATATCAATTAAGGTATTAATCTTCCGACAAGAAAATTTAAGGTGTAATATGCGAAAAGTGTTTTTTAGGCTATAAAGCGGTAAGTTGCAGAAAAATTGACAATTAATCTAAAATCAAATAGTAGTAATTAGATTTTCAAAAAAAGTAATCTAATTTCATTTTTTTATATTTTTATAATTATACAACGCTGTAAAATAAATGAAATGGGACAAAGAGCACAGAAACTAATAATTAACTTTCTACAGAAATCAATAAAAAAACCTAAATTATTCATAAATCTTTCAAGGCGAAGAATAAATAAATTAAATATAATTTATTTTCATTTTCTTAGTTTTAATTTTCGCTGTCTGTGATACGTTTTGCAAAATCAATCAGAAAAAAGGGACTCCTCGAATTATAAGAGCAATTCGACAACACAGTCTAAAATGTAAGTTTTATCATTTCAAAATGAACTTTCTCTATTTCAAATAAATAACAATTTTTAACTGATTAATTTCGAAAGCTTTAAAGCTAAATTTTAAACAAATTATATTGTTGACTTACGATTTCTATTTTTACTATAGTTGATCTACACAGAAATCCTCGTTTGTCAAATTCGAACATTTCTTTGGATAAAACGACATCCGTTATTTATTATAACAAATCAACTCGTAGATCAACGTCAACTTCCTCGAAATCTCCTGTTTGTTATCCAAAATCTGATAAAATTTTAATCACAAGATCCCAGCCTGTACATCATATTTCGTCAAAAAAAGATTCTCCTAGTCGCAGGTTTTTCAAATTTAATCAGAGGCGTACTGGCGTATATTATAAAATCAATTCAAATCTTCATGATCCGTTGAAATCCCATACAATTGCATGAAATCTGATATTTCCTTACATTCTGGGAAATGCATTAAAATATCTTGAGAGCTTTTAAAATCCCTTCAAATCGTTAAAATCCTTCGAAATTCCTTTAAAATTTTGTAAGCACTTGAAAATTCCTTGGAATCTTTAAAAATAGTACCCTAAAATATTTCAAATCCTTCAAAATACTTTCAAATTCCTTGAAATTTTGTAATGCTCTCGAATATTCCATAACATTTTCAAAAATATCTTGAAATCCTTTGAAATCCCTTCAATTTATCGAAATATATTGAGAGTTCTTTGCAATCAATTTAATTACACTAAAATATTTCAAGTACTTTGAAATATTTCGAAATCCCTTGAAATTCATTAAAGCTCTTAAAAATTAATTTAAATCTTTAAAAAAAACTAAACTCTTTAAATTCTTTGAGATTCCTTCAATCAAATGATATCTATTAAAAACTTCTTGGAATATTTTAAAACACCCTTAAATATTTCGAACCCCCTGAAATTTTTAAAACTTTTGGAAATTCCTTGGGATCTTTAAAAATGACCTGAGATAAATCAAAATCTTTGAAATTTTTCCAAATCCTTTGACAACTTTTCAAATTCCTTGAAACTTTTTGAAGCTCTTGAAAATTCCTTGCAAACTTTAAAAATACCATAAAATATTTCAAATCCTTCGAAATTTTTTGAAATTCCTTGACATTTTTTAAAAATATTAAAAATTACTTGGGATCTTTAAAAATACTCTGAAATCTTAAGAATCATTTGAAATCTCTTTAATTTATTAAAATTATTGAAAATTCCTTGGAATTTTTAAAAATACCCTAAAATATATCAAATCCTTTGAAATCTTTTTAAATCTCTTTAAATTATTTCAAGACCATGAAAATTTCTCTGAATCTTTAAAAATACCCTAAATTCTTTAAAATCCTTTGAAATCCCTTCACTTAATTAAAATTTATTAAAAACTCCTTGAAATATTAAAAAATACCTTTAAATATTTCAAATCTATTGAAATCTTGTCAAATTCCTTGCAATTTGTTAAAGCTCTTGAAAACTTTTTGGTATCTTTAAAAATATCCTAAAATCTTTACAATGTTTAAAATCCCTTCAATTCATTTGAGTCTATTGAAAATTCCATGGAAATCTTTTTAAATGCCCTAAAATATTCCCAATACTTTGAAATCTTTTGAAATCCAACAAAATTTTTTAAAGCTCTTGAAAATTTCTTCGCATCTTTAAAAACACCGTGAGTTCTTCAAAATCCTTTGAAATCTCTTCACTTGATTGAAATTTATTAAAAACTCCTCGAAATAATTAAAAATACCTTCAAATATTTCAAATCCATTGAAATCTTGTCAAATTCCTTGCAATTTGTTAAAGCTCTTGAAAATTTTTTGGTATCCTTAAAAATATCCCAAAATCTTTACAACGTTTAAAATCCCTTTAATTTATTGGAGTCTATTGAAAATTCCATAGAAATCTTTTTTGAATACCCTAAAATATTTCCAATACATTGAAATTTTTTGAAATCCTTTCTATTTATTGAAATCTGTTGAAAATTCCATGAATACCCAAAAATATTTTAAATCCTTTCACACATTTTAAAATCCGTGAAATTTGTTGAACTTTTTGAAAAATGTCTTCGCACCTTCAAAAACATCCCTAAAATTTTTAAAATCATTTGAAATCCCTTTAATTTATTTCCCTTGAAAACTATTGAAATCCTTTTAAATCCCTGGAAATCTTTGAAATCATTTGAAATTTTTTTAAGCTCTTGAAATTTTTTTAGAATTCTCAAAAATACCCTAAAATGTTTAAAATACTTTAAACCCCCTTTAATTTATTTCCTTTGAAACATGTTGAAATCCTTTCAAATCGCTGGAAATCTTCGAAATCTCTTAAAAAATTTTTTAGAATCTTTAAAAATACCCTAAAATTTTTAAAATGCTTTGAAATCAATTTAATCTATTTCCCTTGACACCTGTTGAAAAATAATAAGTCACTGGAAATCTCTAAAATCTTTTGAAATATTTTTAAGACTTTTACCCGACCGGTTGGTGAATCCCAGTCCGCTTCTTGATCTAATTTTCTGATCACATATTCAATTTCCTAAATTATTGACAAAAAATATATTTTAATCATCACAGATCAAATACAATTCAAACTGCTCAACTTTTTGAACCTGTACCATCGAGAAGAAGACAAAAAAATGCTAAATTAACGACCCGTTGTAGCTCATCTAAACCAATTGAAAAAGTTCTTGAACCAACTGAATCCTCATCTCACAATCAACAGTTCCGACCATTTGACAAAAGAACCGTAACAAAGTTGAAAAATTTTCCAAGGAATTTTCGATCTTCAAAAAATCGTCTCAAAATACCCAGCTGCTCAAATTTTGAGAAAAAAAATTGTGCAAGAAATCGTGAAAAGCGCCGAGATCGATTAACAGAAAAATGCTATTTTTCTAGTAGTTCAGAGTCTTCTCAAGAGAATCTGATGGACCGTTGCCCCAAGTAAATAAATTCAAATTAATCACTCTTTCAAAATCATCCCTTAGATGAAAATTCCCTTTCTTATCTTTACATCGATTCCATTTAAAAATAGCCAATTTCCACAGTATTTCGATTTTGACGTCTATTTTTCAGAAAAATAAAAAATTTTCTTCAACGTCTATAATTTTTTATATAATTCAGGTATTCAACTCTTCTTTTCACATTTTCATGAGTTTTACTATCCTCTTTTGAAGTTCGCTGGAAATTTGAAAGAAGGTCAAAATTAACAAAATAGCGACGATTTGTTTAAAAACGTAAAAAGTCGATTTTAACAAAAAACCTACACTTATAATCTTTGCAATTTTTTAGAAAAATTTGTCCTTTAATAAGGAATGCATGCGAGTTTTATGTGGACCAAACAATTTTTGTGGCCAGGAGAATTCTTTTTCGTAAAATCGAATTTTCGCATTTTTCCCCGAAATAACGAAAGGTACGACAAATGTTAGAATAAAAGTTTGCACTTCTTAAAAAGTTCTACAACAAATATCTCTTATTCTTTTGTGATATCTTGCATCGTTTACGAGAAGAATTCAAAACTTTTATTTTTAGGAAAAATAAGTTCTCCCGGCTTCAAAAATAGTTTAGCCTGCATAAAACTGATAGAATGTCTTTATAATATTACCAGAAACTTTTTAAAAATATTGAAAAAAGGTGGAGTTTTTTTAGAAAACATTATGTTTGGATTTGGTTAATTGTACTTTTTTTTTTTTTGATAAAATTGAAAATTTCGGGCTTAAAATTTCTTGAGCACAAACGTGTTTTTCGCGCATTTTCAAATAGTTCTAACTTCAATAAAAAAAAATCTTTAAATATCTAACTTTATATTATTTTTTATTGGAAAAAACTCTACTTACAAAAATTTCGCTAAAATTTTTTGGCCCATGGTAAAAAAATTGGTCAAAAATTGAAACTTTGACCCTTAATGCGCGAGAGTCAAACATTAACCGTTAAAAAAAGATTATTTTTGGCTACGATTTGTCTTCCCCAATGACAATATTTTACACTAAGCCGTTTCTGGTTTCTAAAAATCAGGTTTTTAGGCTCATCCTGTTATAGAAGGCTAAATTCAACAAAAAATTGGAAAAAATGTGTGTTTTTTTGGTTAAAATCGACTGTTTATATTTTTAAATAAATCATTGCCATTTTGTTAATTTTGAACATTTAAAAATTTTCCGACAGACTTAGAAAGAGAGAGACTTTAAAACTCATCAATATTTTAAAAGAAAAGTGAAATATGTGAATTAGATCAAAAATTCATTATGAGAGCCGATTTTTGAATTTTTTGTTTAGTGAACTTCTGTGTTAACAAATGAAGTGAAAAAAATGGTAATTTTCACAACTTTACTTTTATCTTTCCGTAAAGAATCAAAGTAAACTCTGAATCAATCTAAATCAGTATAGAGGCATCTAATACACGAAATTAATTAATTAAATGTTAAAATTGATTTTTATGAACAATTTTCAAAGTTGGTGGTTCCAGATTCAAATTTTTTTTAGCAAATCTACTTTGTATTCTACCGTTAGTGGTGTACAATGAAAAACATTGTCACCAAACAATATTTGTTAACGTTATAAGCAAATTATATCAACAAAAAAAAACAAATTTTCAACAAAGTAGTTCAATTCTTAACCAAATAGTTGCGCTCTTAAACAAAAGGATAACATTTCTACCAAGAAGATTAATATTCCAACAAAAAAGACAAATTTTCAACAGAATACATGAATTGTCAAAAAAAAAACATATATTTAACGGAAAATTGAATAGTTACATTCTCAGTTCGAAAACTTAAATAAAATGATAAATCCTCAACTAAAAAAAAATTAATTATTAACAAAGCAGTTCAACTTTTAACCAAGTAGTTGAATTTCCAATTAAGAAAGATAAATTTTCAACGAAAAAAATAATAAGCTTAACAAGTAAATGGCTTCAAATAGCCATTCAGAATAAAAGAAATTAGCATTTATTATGATTTTCATTTTTAATCAAAAGCAGTTGAATTCATGCAAAAAGAAGATTCAACAAAATAGTTGAATCCTCAACCAAAACAAATTAATTTTGAACCAAAAAAAAAGACAAAATTTTTACCAAAATAAATGAATTTTAAAGCAAAACAGACGAATTTTCGACAAAACAGTTAAATTTTTAACCCGAAAATATGAATTTTCAACAAAAAAATTAAGTTTCAAAGATGCTGTTGCATTTTTTTAATTTTCGAATTTTCAAGCCAAACACACGAATTTTGTAAAAAAAGTTCAATTTTCAACCCGATAATATCAATTTTCAACAACAACGTCAATTTTAAACTAAACCGTTGCATTTTTAACCAAAAGAGATTAAATTTGTACCAAAAGAGATGAATTTGTAAAGCAAAAAAAAATAATAACTTTCAACAGAAGAGTTGAATTTACAACCAAGAAAATTTTTCAGTCCAGAGAGAAAAAACATTTCAACAAAATTGTTAAATTTTCAAGCCAAAAAGGTCAAATTTTTACAAAAAAGTTGAATTTTCGACAAAAAAATTAATTTTCAAATAAATAGTTGAACTTTCTACCACATTGGTTGAATTTTGAACAAAAAAAAAATCTACCAAAAGAAATGAATTTTCGAACCAAACAGACGAGTTTTCTCCACAACAGTTAAATTTTCAATCCGAAAATATGAATTTTCAACAACAAAGTTAATTTTAAACTAGAGAGTTGCATTGTTAACCAAAAAAGATTAAATTTTGCCAAAGGAGATGAATTCGTGAAGCAAAAAGAAGAATTTTAAACAAAAGAGTTGAATTTTCAACCAAGAAATATTTTCCAGTGAAGAGAGAAAAAACATTTCAACCAAATCGTTGCTTTTCAACCAAGAAAAGAATTAATTTTTACCAAAAGATATGACGTTGTAAACCAAAAAGAAAAATTTTCAACAAAAAAGTTAATTTCTTACCAATTTTGAATTTTCAAGCCAAAGAGACGAATTTTCTACAAAATAGTTGAGTTTTGAACTGGAAAATATGAATTTTCAACAAAAAAGCTAATTTCTAATCAAATTGTTGAATCTTCAACCAAAATAGTTTATTTGCAACCAAAAAGATGAATTTTCAACAGATAAAATTAATTTTCTACAAGAAAAACAACTGATTTTCAACAAAATAAATAGATCTTCAAAAAAAATTAATTTTTGACGAAGTAGGTCAACTCTTAACCAAGAAGTTGAATTTTCAACCAAAACAAGAACGAGAAAAAGGGAAAAAAAGGGGAATAGGGGGAAAAGTGTGAAGCCTATGATAGATAAATAGGAATTTCAATTAATTTTTAATATTTTAAAAATATTAGATTAGAAAACTTGATAGTTTCTTAGAAAATAAAGTTAAGTTTCCATTGCACATTTTTTATTTCGGACTACACACAGTTTGAGTGAAAGCATAATGTATTTCTGTGAATAAATGGCCGAATAACGCATTTGTTTATAGAATTTTTTATAACATTAATGAATGTTATCGAACAGTAAAGTTACCTACTTTTTTTCTTACTCTGAGAAAAATTTCAAACCACTTTGATGAAAATACGACTTATTTCTTGCATTAAATGCCTGAACTTTACATTTGTTTACAAAATTAACAAATACTGATTGGTTAATATATTTTTTATTGTGCACCACTAACAGTGAAATAAAAAGTAAATTTGCTGAAAAAAATTTTTGAAACGTAGAACCACCAACTTTGAAATTTGTTTATATACTTTATGTATTTATGAAAATTAATTTAAATATTTCATGAACTAATTTCGTATATTAGATGCCACTGTACTAATTTTCATCTATTCCGAGTTTATATCGATTGTTACGGAAAGATAAAGAATGAAAGTCGTAAAAATAATCATTTTTTCCACTTTATTTGTTATTTGTTTAATATTTATTTATTAATAATCATTTATTTGCTGATTTAAAAGAAATTTTGACATTTTGTTCCACTATGCGTCGCTGAGAGATTCTGCGTCTTTAAAATGCGATTTAAAATAGATTCGATCTTTGTATTTTATGTAGTCCTTCAGCCGAAGATATTTCATGTCAAAGGCGAAGAGCTGATCTCACAAGAGACTTCGGTTTTGGTTTTCTGGTGCAGCATATGCAAAAATCGCAATTGAAGGAAGCAACTGATTCAAAAAATAACATTACCAATTTTCAAGAATCTAAAAGGGGTTTTCCATTTCAGAACACCCCGAGTGGTAACTTGAAAATAATTCCTAATCAGGTTTGTAATTTTCATTCGTTTGATGTTTAGTACCGTATTTACACCAGAGGCCAAAAAGGTAATAAACAATGAAAGAGGGCAGCAAGACGGCTTACATTTTTCTCATTAACACGTCTTTTTTCACTAAAATTGTTTTTTTTTTTTTTGGTTTTAAAATATGCAATCGAAAAAAATTAATTAATGAAAATTTAGAAAGGGCGGCAAGGCGGCTTAGCATTTTTTTATCAACAGGACTTTTTTCAGTCGAGCTGTCTTTTTTGGTTGTCGACTCAGCAATCGAAAAAAACCTAGTAATGAAAACTGAAAGAAGGCGGAAAATTTTAGGGTGGCCTAGGATTTTTATAAAATAGTAGCTACATTGAATATCTATGGGAATTTCAGGTGGTGTATGAATCGAAAAAAGTTAGTGTCCTAGTTGCTGATCCCAGGCATACAAGGGTCAACATAAAAGCAGAGTTGGAAAAACCAGGAATCGATTCAGAAATTTGTGAACAAGATCGAAGTGAGCTCCCACCCGGTATCACACCTTCAACGATAAATCAACTCCAGGTCTTAGAAATTTCCAATCTTTATTAATGAGAAATGAATTAAGGGTTTAGAATTCAAATCACGCAATTTCAAACTCAAGCACTTGAAAAATTAAACAATTTCAAAATCAGAAATTTAAATATTTATATACCTACTAGGGTGGCCCGTATTTTTCACATTTAGATTTTTTTTTGACCCGTACCTCAGAGACTATAAAGATTCCCATTGATTTGAAATGGGAAAAAGGCAGCTTTTTGTTAATCCATGATTTGAACGCGATATGTAACAAATAATTCCGCACTGCAGTAATTTCTTTAGAATTCGTCAAAGAATAATAATAAATTATAACTTTTAAAGTATATTTGGAAACTTGTATTTGGATAGAAATGTTTGGAAATGTTTGAAACTTTGAAAACATTTGGGAGTTTTTGAAAATTGATAAAACTTATGAAAATATGCAGTTTTTGGAAATCTGGGAAACTTTTGGAGGGTAATGAAAATTTGTGGAAATTTCAAAGCTTTTCAAGCTTTATGCGGGGATGAGAATTCTTATCACATTTCTGAAGTAATGAATGGTCTTTTCCCATCATAAGAACCAAACTGCAGGTGGCTGGTGCCCTCCTCAGTATACAACAGAAACCGATCATAACTCGCCTGGTTCTGGCTTTGTTTTCATACTTTCCTTTGAATGACCGAAGTTTGGTGGGACTGACGTTACGAATGGACACACCACCTCCCGTGCGGAAATTGCCTGGTTTCTTCTCAGTCCCACACTTGGACCAGACCGGGGGCCCCTAGCCTGGTTCTAATTTGTATTTCTCGAAGGCACAAGCTCGCGCCCGGCTAGAGAGCTAGTAGCAAAGTTCCTACAATTTACGGCAGATGGCGCCTCAAATAGCACAATAGTTTGCGGCAAACTTGCCTAAAGTTTGCGGTATAATGTTCGGAAGTTTGCGCCGCGAACTGAAGGCAAGTTTACCGAAAGTAGGAAAATGTCCGCCTAACTGAAAGCTTTTATCGTAAGTTTGAGTAAATTTGCAACGTAAGTTTGAAGAAAACTTGCATCGTAAACTTGAGGAAAACTTTCAGGAAGTTTGCGGGGAAAGCTTCATTTTTTTAAATACAAAATATGATACACTTTTGTATACAGATTACGCGGCATACTGAGTGAACAGAAAAAAACTACTGCGCAGCCCTAGGTGCCATAGAAAACTACTGCGCATCAGATTAAGTTGAAGTTTGCCACGAAAATTTTCTTCAAGCTTGGTTTGCAAGTTTGCCGTAAGGCGGACATTATCTTCCTTGCGGCAAACTTGCCTAAAGTTTGCAATGTGAGCTTCCGCACCTTGCACCGCAAACTTCCGACAAGTTTGACCCAAACTGTTGTGCTATCTGGGGCTGTAGTATTTTGGCACGATGTGGACCGAACTCACCAGAACTGACCCGAACCAAGAAACCATTTTTGGAGCGACGAGCGATTGTCGTTCAGCGTCACGTTTGTAGTGTATTTAATTACAGCTTAGGCACTGACTGGTTTAGGGAATTTTCCGTAAGACGAACCCGTTCGAATATTGGGGACTTAAACATGCTACGCGACACTGTCGGCCCCTACGCGAACTAACCAATATGGCCGTGGATGACTTATTGAATACGCGTAAAACATCACGAAAACCAGCAAAAACATAGCATTTAACTCTAATGATCGTCCAACTGAATGAATAAGTGCTGTAATAAGTAGCTCTGATGAGCAAAATACTTTTGAGCTGATTATTATTCGCCCCAATAATGTAATTTGCACGTCAATATAAAAAATCAACAAGTTTCGGAGGTTGTTACGTCAATGGTAGTGACTCCAAAGAGAATAAAAACTTCAATTTAAGTTTTCATATAGTGCCAAAGCTTGGAAGTGTTAAAATAAAAAGGCGTGACTCATTTGAAAAAATTGAAGTCATAGATAAACACAGTGAGTGGTTGAGAAATTTAAATGTGAAAGATTATAACGTCAAGAATTTACTTGTCTGCTCCTTG
>JAUMHM010074010.1:0-13936 GCA_032362435.1 Melikaiella ostensackeni
CATTAAAGACCACAACAAACCTCTAAAAATACAAAATAACGATTTTTTTTCTACTATCCCTCACTTCATGGGGCCATAAGTTTTATATCTAATTTGGGACTTAATTATCTTCCTTTAACCTTTATTAGTTTTAATTATTTTCGGACGCTATTTGGGAGTTCGTTGCGGGTTCGCTATATTCATTCTCGGGATAAAATCTTCGTCTTCTAATAAAAGAGCAACAAATTATGATGATTATAATGATGAAAACGACCGAAATTACAAGGCCGGTTGAGATTGTAGTTTTTTTGGACAAGAATAAATAATTTTCCTGACAGGAAAGTATAGAAGCTCTTCTCTCAATGTCTTGTAGTGCGATATCATTCTCGCTATTTTCGAAAATTGGAGGTTCTATAGGATAAATAAATTCGCCATCCGTTTTATTAGTCAATGCTTTTAATGGAAGAGGGAAAATGTTTGAAACATTTGCAATTTCGAGTGAGAATGGCGCATCGTAGAAATAATGGTCCTTATGAACACGTTTTGCCAAGGAAGTAAGAGTAATTGCCTCGGTATGAATGGAGCAACCCGATAGTATTTGCGGAATACCCGTTCCTGAAGGAGTCTGACTAGTCGCGAGAATTTTCTCACCGCGGCAAACCAGTGTGAAACTTTCTGTTTTGGGTATAAAATATAACCATCTATTTAGTCAAGGTATATGAGTCCAGGTAGTTCGTGGCTCTGGGCTGACCAAAATGTTACAAAGTTTCAAGGCATCCAGTGAATTTCCAATTAGAAGAGCAGTCTCACACGTGGGATATAGGTTGGTATTGAATAATGGTTTTGTAATTTTACAAAAGGGTCCTTCAACCGATTTGACACATGAATTTAAATATTCGTCATCAGCGAAAAAGTATGATCCTTCGTTGTTTGAGATGGCAATATATTTAGATTGGGGAACAATGTAAGCTGAACCTATAAAGGAATTGCCTAAATCTTGTTTGCTAGGGCATGAATGGAGTTTGAAGAATGGAAATGGCTGGAAACTAGGTAATGGTATTTCCACTAAAATAATGAGACTTTTGTTCTTATAAGAAATTTTAATGTCGGAGAGTAATGAAATAAATTCAGGTATTGTTTTACCATTATTCAGAAGGGGAAAATTTTTAAACCTCTTAATGTTTGAAGTGACATTCAAAAGTTGTTCTGGAGAAATGAGGCTAGGATGTAAGATTCCGTGATGAGCAAGGGTTATTGTGGGAATCAAATTTTCTAGGGTATTAATATATTCATCTAACCCGATTCTTATTGATGTAGCTGCAATAGTAACCCGCGATCCTATAAATCCGAATGGAGCATTTCTCCTAATAAGAGGCATATCCCGAATGTGAATAAAATCTTCTTGATATATATCATGATTTAGGAGGGTAAGAATTTGGTTTACGCGTTTGTCTACTGCTACTAATCGACCTTGCAATATTTGTCGATGATAATATAAATTACATTCATGTTCTATTTTCTCGCGGCAACAAAAATCATCTTTCAGATGAAATTCCCGAACCAATTCAAATTTTCGATCAAGTATTTCTCCGATATCCACATATGTTACCCAATTCCAAACGGAAATATAGGGATTAATATTGGGAAGTTTTTCGTAATATATCCCGGAATTCTTTGAAATCTCCACAATTTTAATGGGATGAGTCAAATTCAATCCAATGCCTAATGGTATGAATGAAGCAAGAATTATTAATTAAATTTTAATTCTCTTACTAATTTCCACGATAATAAGGTCGCTTAGACCTCGGGAAAAATTTTCAATCAGTTCCGTAAACGTCCAGACTAGAAATAAAAATAAGGAAAATGAAGGAAAGGAGTGGGAACAAAAGGGAAAGAGAAAGAGAAAGAAAAAAGGAAAGAGAAAAACGAGTGCCTTGGAAAGGTTCCTTATTTGTTTCCTGCAAAATCCATGATTTTGAGACAACTCTACGTCCTGGGCATCCAATGGTTTAATTGGTACCTGTAACTTGGTAAGAGAGTATTAAAATTATTTTTCAGAATTTTTGGGAAGAGGGCTCAACATGTTTAATCTTATCCATGTGCTTAGTTATGTAATTCCCATCGCCGACATCTAAAATTACATCATTAAACTCAAGAATATTTAAAATCGTATATGGTCCATCATAGTATTTTTCGAGACATCCGTTAGATTGAGGTCTATACCTGGAGGTTGTTACGTGCCTAACCTTGAATATTTAGGCTAGGTTATTAAAGATTTTTCCCGTAAAGTCGGTTCCCTTTTCGGTTAATATTACTCGCGGGCAACCAAACTGAGCGATGAAATTTTGGGCAAAAGCGTTGGAAATCGTCTGAGCCTTGATATCAGGTACAGGAACTGCAGACAGTATTTAGTTAAATTATCTTGCATTGTCAAAATACGCTTGTTACCTTTAGGGGTCATTGGAAGCGGTCCTACTGTCAACTTCTCTTTTAAGATCGGGTGAAATGAATCTTTCGCGAATTCTTTTGAATGTCTTAGTGACACCTTTGTATCGACCTACCAAGCTAGTATGGTATTCTTTGATAATCTCTTCCCTTTGGTCAGGGGGTGGAACTTCGATTTCGCCGTTACAAAGTGTTATAGTCATTTCCTTTTCATTAAAAATTGTTTTGAATGCGTTCCTGAGGGTGTTATTGGGTAATTTTTCTAGACCGTCTCATATATTGTGATCGCGACTTGCCCTATTTGTGGATTTCTATCTTCCAACTCTTTGATATTTACGTAATTCAAATCTAACAATGTTTTCCCTATTGAAGTGGAAAAATTACAATCAGCGGAAATGAAGTGCACGATATTATCTCTCGAATGAGTTAGAATTTCACGCGATTCTTTAATTTTCAACAGGCTGGGATTTGTCTTGAGGGCTACTTCCAAATTTGGATCGGGAATGTTTTCAAAAGGATGGATGGTCTTGAGAATCTTAATCAACCCTGGAGTATCGTCAGGGTTGGATTCTGCATCCCTAGAACCTTCAGTAATAAGGGAATGTGAATCAAGAGAGGAATTTGAATGAGCCTTTATAGTGATGTCTCTGTCGCTTGAAGTTTTTTTCGATTCGTTATTGGATTCGCCTATATCTGAGTCATAAGTCTCCGTCTTCGTAATACCTTCAATTAAATCGGGGGTATTCGTAGTATTATCGACGATGTTTTCATTAGGCGCAGTATTTTCTATTGGGTTTTTAGGATTTGAAAATGATTTGCTATCTGTAAATTCTGATTGTGGCAAATATTCATCCTCGGAAGGAAGGAGTCGTTTCTGCCCTACTGGGGTCATATGAGAACTTGCCTGGGTATTTTAACTCGGTTCGTAGTCGTCATCTCTTGAATCTGAACCTAAAAAATGACGGTAAAATCCTTTTGCCCTTTTAAGGAGGTTCCTTTGTTCCACTCGATTACCTACTCCTTCGTTACTAGATTTTTCGTTTTCGGAAGTTTTACTTGCAGTAAGTTCTTTCCTTGGTCGCCCTCTTTTGCGCTTTGGTGCGTTGGGATTTTTTTTCTGCAAAGGAAGGAGTTGGCAGGGGTTGGGGTTAGGTTCCTGAACTGGGTTCCGAGATGACGCGTCGGCATTTTTATTCGTTTTGCCAGGTTTATACTTCACATCATATTCAAATTCACTCAACTTGAGACGTCAACGTATTATTCGTGAAGTAGGATCCTTAACTGAGTGAAGCCAAGTGAGAGGTTGATGATCGGTGACTATCGTAAATTTTCTTCCAAAGATGTAGGGTCGGAAATAAAGAACAGTAAAAATGATTGCCAGACATTTTTTTTCAGTCGTGCTATAGTTTCTCTCAGCAGATTTGATGTCCTAGATGCATAAGCGATTGGTAGATCCTGGCCAAGTGGACCTTGACTCAAGACCGCTCCAATTGCGAAATCTGACGCATCGGTAGTGATAATGAAGAGTAAGTCAAACCGTGGTACTTGAAGAATTGGCTCATTACACAATATAGTTTACATATTTTCGAAACTGTCCTGCTCTTTCTTTTCCCATTTGAATTTAGTGCCCTTTTTAATAATTTAGTGAGGGGTTTAGTTAGTTCGGAAAAATGAAAAATGAAACGTCTATAATAAGCTACTAACCCAAGGAATTGTTTTACATTAGTTGTATTTTTTGGAATTGGGAAATCTTTCACGGCACGAATTTTGTCAAGAGATGGTTTCACACCATTTTTGTCGATGATGTGACCGAGATAGGTTACTCGTTTAGAAATAAAAATGCATTTGTCGGGTTGTAAGGAAAGTCCAGCAGACGAAAGTCGATGAAAATGTTTTCGAACCTTGATTTCGTGTTCTTCTAAAGAGGATGCGAAAACGACAATGTCGTCTATGTACACAAAAAGTTCTACACCCTGTAACCCACATAGTACGCGTTCCATGAGCCTTTGGAAAGTGGCAGGTGCGCCAGTTAGTCCAAATGGCATGCGAAGAAACTCATAATGACCTTCGGGAGTTGAAAAGGCGGTCTTGGGACTATCACGAGGATCCATGGGTATCTGATGGAATCCACTTGCAAGATCGAAAATTGAAAAATATATTGCACCTCCCAATTGATCAAGGATTTCAGTGATATTCGGAAGAGGATACACATCTTTAATTGCTTTTTTCGTTTAGTGCCCGGAAATCAATCACCATGCGCCATCGTCTATTACCATGAGAGTCATTTTATTTTGGGACTATCCAAAGAGGAGAATTATATGGAGAATTTGAAGGAGTTATAATATCATCTTCCAAGAGTTTATCTACTTGTCTTCGAATCTCTTCCTTATGAACAGGTGGGAAGCGATATTGTTTGGTATGGATGGAAATTTCATTAGTAACAGAAATAGAATAGAATCCAGCATTATTAGTGGGTAATGGGTCATTTTCTAAATGTAAAAGGTGTGGAAATTCTTGGATTAACCTTTTGACGTGATCAGGCTCTTTTGGTGCGAGATGATCGAGCCTTAATTTATTAATGATTTCATTAATTCATTCTCCAGGAACTGTTCTTTCAATCTCTTCCGAATTTTCATCGATATCCGAGGTTTCAAGAGCTTCAAAAGGAATTAAAGTCTGGGGCTTGATTTTGAGATTAATATCTATTTCTCCGGTGTTTATGGCTAAAAGATAACATGTACCGTTCCTATTTGTTACTGTGGCGTTTCCAATAAAAAGGCCAGGTCCTGAATCTAGTTTGGGCAGGTATCCCTCATTTATTTTTTTATTGGTCACGGGAATCGGTATTTGTTGCCTTGTCCGAGCTTTGATCGTATGAATTGGTAAATCGTATTTACTAGGAGTTTCATTCGTATTGATTCTTAACTCATTAGTTGATAAAAAGGGAATTGGTGAAATTGGTCTACTTTCAGTAATTAGGGACTTATGATGATGGGAGACTTGTGCTCCTTCAATTTTCAAATATTCACTTCCCAAAATACCATCCCCTGGAAGGGGTATGTCCATATCAGTGACATGGAATTTGACCGGTGTGTCAAAAACATGAATAATGATCGTCCCTGAGGTATTCACCTTACCTAAAGTTATCCCGGTTATCCCAATTATTTCTGATTTATTTATGAAAACATTGTGTTTAAGAGAGGTGAATTTTACCAAATTAATTTCAGATCCTGTGACTATCAAGAATATTCCTGTTCTGTTAATCAACTCAGAGGAGGTGACTTTATTAGGAGGAGTATGTTCAGCAAATCCTAATATTCTAATTTCTGATTCTTGGTATCTAACAGCCTTACCGTTGGTTCCATTGAATCTTTGGGTTCGCTCGCCAACGGCTGGTCTCGACAAGCGCCGTTCGAGTTTAAATGACCGGTGGAGTTAATATTATTCGAAAACCTTGCTCAGGGAAAGAGTTGGAAAAAGGTTCATTTCGTCCCTGGGAACTTGGTCGATAGCATTCTTGTGCCTTGTGACCATGTTTACCACAATTAAAACATTGTATACTATCTCTGGGTCGAAATTCATTAGTGTTGTTAATTGAAAATTGGGGCCTATTCGTGGAAAACCCCGAGTTATAAAAACAATTGCCAAATCGCGGTTGATATGAGGCAGGTCGAGAAAATTGAGAATAAACCATTTAAGTTTGATTTCTTTCCATAAGAAATCTTTCTTCTTCAAGAGCTGAAGCTATGGCTCTTGCAAAGGTTGTTGGGGCTTTTGAGGATACTCGAAGTTCTAGTTAAGGGGGAAGTCCTCTTAGAAAATTTCGCGAAGCCATATCTTCAAGTAAGGTAATCATTGGTTTGGCTTGATCCTCTGTGTAAGAGTCTTTCAAAATACTTTCTGCGATTTCAATTAAATAACGGATTCTAGAAGTAAACTCAGGTACGCGTTCGTTAGGTTTCATCGAAATTGTATATAATTCTGAAACACATTGTTGATACGTTTTCCCGGACGAAAAATAGTCTTTTAATCGATCTATGAGATTATTTGTTGTTTCAATGTTTTGACCGCCTATGCAATATCTTGCGGTACCTTTTAATTTTGCTAATATGGCTTTAACAAAGGTGGATTCTTTACATGTTTCACCGAGGATTGACTGGGCATTACGAATGTCTTGGACATAGTTTCTAAGGGGGACATTATAACCATCAAATGTGCTAATAGTTGATAACGCATTTTGTAATGCGAAAAACTCGGTCATAGATATGACTGCTTCAGAGAGATCTTTGCTATCCCCGTTTTGAGACATTTTTTTTTCTTTAATAATTTCAGGCGATTGCTACTCAAAATTTAAGAAAAATAGTTTTACTTCCTTGAGATTTACAAGCAAAAACATAAAAGATGGACAAGTGACCGACAAATAACCTTTTAGTTATTTGCATTCAAAAACGCAATCAAATCCCACTTCTGACACCAAATTTTATGTGTGTCACGTACTAAGGGTTTCAGCATGTGATCATGGTCAACGACCCTTGAGCGGCTAAGGGTTGTGATAAATGTTCGCTTTGTAAATCTCAGAGGACAGGTAAAAATGAATTGAAAAGAGAGAAAAATTTAGGAAAAGTTACATTCATTATAAAAAGGTGGAAAAGGCCTTCAAGAGGAAAATTATAAATGCAAGTAAAAATCAGTCAGGTTGAACACAAATATTTTACAGTTCTGATTATGCTTGGTCACAAAACTTCAATTGGATTTTCACGTACTATTCAATGATCTGACAATGAAACTACCTGTACTTCGATAAATATAACAATAATATAATCAATGAGACATTAAATTCTTTCAATATAGACATCAATCAAAGGACAAAAGATGATCAACATTATTCTTCGGCATACATCAAGTTTTCAATATAACTTTAATATAAACATCAATCAATAGAAAAATCATTTCATTCCATATAAACATCAATCAATTGAACATCATTTCAATTCTCATATCGTGAGCATAGTAATATCAATCAAATCATTTTACATTTAAACATTATCGAACATAAACATCATTTCATTTTATTTAACCATCAATCCATAGAACATCATTTCAATTTCATATGAACATCGTTTTAATTTCATTTCAATTACAAGATCATAAATAAGAATAAATACTTGATCCCTCGTTTTTGGGATAAGGACACAATCTGGATTTTACGTAGAATAAACAAGACTTACAAATCAACTGTTGCTTGGTCAGCTTGGTTTTTATCAGTTTGTTAAATTTGTTGCCAAATCCTTCAGGGTGACTATCAAATCTTCATTCCCCCGCAAATGGCAACACAGTCGACTGAATATAGATGATTAATTGAGGAGGGATTGGATGATCTAGAAAGGGACCAAGTAAATTCTTATCAAAATGATGCTTATTATAATTCGGGGTATCCCAAAGAGGGAGAGAAAGTTATCACAGCGTCAAGTGATAAACTTGGTCTATGTTCAACTACAGCGTTTATTCTCATACACTCTCATACCATACCTATTACTCATACAATTACATTCATTAATACATTCATACTTATTCGTATCTCAACTTCTGTATAGTTTTTAGAAAAGAAAATAATAAAGATGCAGAGAATTGGAGGGAGAAATTCCCGGGACGTTAAATACAAATTTTAATTTATTATTAATAATTAATAATAATATTATTATATTACAATAATATTTTAATTTAAGAGTGACTATAAATATTAATATGAATGTTTATGTAGAAATAACAGAATATTTATTTGAACTTCCCGCCTCAAGTTGGAGGCAAATTTTTGTAAAAATACCTTTTTCATTAGTATAAATTGTTTTAAAAAATACCTTGAAGTTTCTAGATTAATGTCTCGCAAAAGAAAATGTGATGAAATAATTTTTATTTGGCGAAAATTGAATTTTCACATTTTTTCCTATTCATTTTATTGAATCTAGGGCCAATGAACAGTCAGTACCACGGTCAAGTCAGCCCCGTAAGGGTGAGAGACAGATCGTTTACAGACCAGTTTCCATCTCTTTCACTCTGGCGGGTCTGACGCGCAAGTCGCTTATCTGTAATCGTGTAAAGGAGTCCTCACAAAGATAATTTCTGATGTTATTTGTTGCTTATAAATTAACTGTATTTTAATCCATTCTATTTAGTTAAAAATATTTTTACTTTTTCCTTTCTGACATAGCTCACATGTATTGTTTGTATGATTTGAGGTTAACAAGTTCCTAATGATAATTTTACAAACTTTACTTACCTGTGAAAGATCATATTTTTATGAATATCTGCTGCACGACAGGCAATGCAAGTCCCTGTCATTTTCACTGCTTTTTTTCTTCATTAAATTGTTAAATTAGAATAAATATATGTATATTATATTTGCGAACAAACGCAGACATTTTTTGCTTTTTATGTATGAAATTGCATTTACGATGATATTAGTATCGATGTGTGATATATAAGAATGTTGTATCTGTTTATAAATTCATTTTGACAAAGTTATTGAATAAAAACTCTTAATAAAGGCAGAGAAATGTTATACTTCAACTAGTTTTTATTTATTTATCCTTTTAATACAGGGCGATTGAAATTTTTGCTACAAATGTACTTGTATACACGCTTATACGTAAGCATTTATTTTGAGGTTAGGAATTTTATGCTTTTATCGTGCTTATACAAAACAAACGTAAACCAGAGATGAGGTGGGAGATTGCTCATGCCGTGTATTTGATTTCGACTGAGTTATCGCAACGCGCCCTGCAGACCTTAGACTTTCGGGAACTAAAATTAAAGGTCCAAAAGCGCGCCCTGTGGACCTTATTGTTAGCGTTCCGGAACTTGAATGAAAGGTGGTTCTCGCTGCTTCTCATTCGATAAAGCAGGGCTGCAGTATAACAAATTGATAAAAAGTCGGTAGAGAAGATCAGAGTGGGTAATTCTGATATGCTAAAAATAAAAATCGGAAGTAAAGAATGATGAAGAAATTTTGAAAATGTTTAAACATAAATTCCTTTACTTCAATTAGAAAAAAGGATAAAATGTCTGATGTGAAATCTTTTTCATTTAGTAACGTATGCTTCATGCTTTTCCATGAGATAAAATTTGAAATCATAAATAATTGATATTCCTAAACAATAAAATGATTACAACTTCTATCCTCTTTGTCTTGCGTATCAATTTAAAAATATTTTCTCATTCATTTTCTTGACAAAAAATTAAAATATATTTAATAAAAATTAATAGCTTATTAAGTAGCAGCTTTAATATAATGAACTATAATTTAATGAAGTATTAATAGAAATAATAATAATAATCTTTAAATGGATTCATTCATTTTGTCCACATTGAAACTACAGTTTTTTTGCTTCAAAAGCTCAAACTGGGAAATATTTGTTTTTAAATTTATTAATTTTTGGAGGTTATCAATCTCAAATTTCACAATTTTGCAGGTTAATACTTCAAAATTTTAAATTGTCCCATTTTCTAAATATTAGTCTGAAATTTTTCATTTTGAGAGCTTCTGATTACAAAATTTTCAGTTTTAAACACTTTCAGTTTAAAATTATTCAATTTTAACGCTTTTATTGAGAAGTGATACAAGTTCAATTCCTCTTCCTTTCATTCGAAATATTGTCCTTTTTTTACCGTATTTCACCTAATTTAAAATTGTTTGATTTGGAACGTTTTCAATTCAAAATCGGACAATTTTGAATATACAGTTTTATAAATACTCTGTACACTTTCTGAGGAAACTGTATATGCAGAAACTTTTCAAGGCAAACTATGCAAGGGAGCCTAAAAGTGTATTTCTGCCTGTCATCTGGGCCGGAGTACGTACCTGCTTTTTATATACTTGACCCTAAATTCTAAGAATGGGGTACTTCGAAAATTGTAGGACAAAGAATCTCAAGGACAGTGGTTTAGATTTTTTCGTTTAGGTTTTAGATTTGAGAATTTTTGGACAATCCAGAGATATTAATTTCTAAGATTTTCAAGAAAGTTACCAAAAATACTTTCCTGAGACTTTATGGATTTATACGTTTCGTGAAATTCTAAGTTGAATGATATATACTTTCAAGAGACAATTTTTGGACACCTTATATATGTAATATTTATTTTTCTCATGAAGCTTAATAAATAATTGAGTAAGTGAAAGAGTGTATTGTCATCAAATAATTAAATCACTGAATAGAAATATCTATTCTTAAATTCGCATTCAAATTCTTAAATGATGTCAAAATTGCAATGTTTTCTGAACCAGTTATGAATATACATAATGATAATATAATTAAGAAAATCTTATTCTAGTTTTGTTTGGATGCTGCCAACTGAAATTGATAATAATAATTAAAACATTTAACATTCTACGATTTTAATCACGATCAATTTCAAATTGGAAGCATTCTATGTCGAATAATTTTAATTTCAAGGACTTTAATAAATTAAACAGTATTTTCAAAATAAAATATTCTCTAATGAAATAGTTACTAATGAAATAATGCAAAGTTGTTTATTTATTATTCTAGTAAGCATTGCTATTTTTAAATTGTTTTTACGAATTGTGAGGATTTTTTGACTAAAGTGAATTAGTAACAATTTTTACTATGAATTACTATTTTTCTGCTCACAAACTATTGACAGGATAAAAAATAATATCAATTTCGAGTTCAAAGCGCTCAACATTGAATAATTTCAAGATGAATGAATGAAGTTGACAATGGAAATTTAATAAAATTGAATGATAAGTATAAGATTGAAACTTCATATATATATGAAAATCTCAGAACTAACAGTCACTCAAATTTAACAGTCAGTTTCAATTTTAAATATAGCCTTTAAAATTGTACAACTCCAAATTACAATTTTGAATTAAAAGGTCGAAACTGCAAGCTAGAATTTCAATTTTAAATTGTTCAAAATATTATACAATTATACATTATTACCAGAAATAGTCGGCGTTTCCAAATAAACAATTCTAAATTCAAAGCTTTCACAATAACAGTATTGGATAAGTTAAAATACTTTATTTTCAAAGTAACTCGTTATATATAGCTAAAGTTTTTGAAAGAAGTAATTTCAAGTCCCTTTAAAAGTTACTTTAAGTAATTAACACCCCTAATTTGAAAAAAATTTTAATAAAGGGTAAACGAAATATTTTAACATGTAAACAGAAAAATATATCGGGAACATAATAAAAATAATAGACACATTTTCAACTGTTTTTAAAAAAGCTGATACCACAATATTTATATTTCCTCACGAGGCCTGTGAGAAATCAGCTCGCTTTTATAAAGGGGAGAGTACAAAACATACAGAGTAACGAAAAATTGGCTAACTTGCAGTTACATAAGTTACTGTAAAAATAGTATCCAAGTTAGCTTAGGAGTAACTTGTCTAAAAAAAGTAATTAAGTTCTTAAAAAGTTACAAAGAACAAAAATTGTTCAGTTACATACTTAGTTATATTAGTTACATACATACAAGTAACAAGTTACTGCAATGCTGCACAATAATTGTATAAATTCCAATTCGATTAAGTCTTCAAAATTAGACACTATGGAAATAAGAAACAATAAAAACTATATACACGATCAAATAGGAAGCCTTCCAAACTAAACATTTTTGATTTGGAAACACAAACTTAAAAAATTTCAATATAGAGCATTGCAAAAGTGAAAATTGATGAATTTTGTATTTTAAAGAATTTAATTTGAAAACTTGAAGCACATTCAAAATCAAGAATATTCAATTTCTTTTAATTTATCAATTCTAAATCTGAGGCAATCAAAACTGGCAGATTCAAAATAAAGCATTAAAAGTTGTACACTGTCAAAATTGAAACGTTTGTAAAAGTTAAAAATTGTAAATTAGGTACCTATTCAAAATTGAAAAGTTAAAACTCAAACCTGCCAAACTGAATACTGTTTGTAACATGCAAAACTATTTGAGAACTATATTATCATTTTAGAATTACACATTCAAAGCTGAATCATTATATTTTGGGGATGGCTTATTCGAACTGTTTTAAATGTATAATAGAAAAAATCGTTATCTATGGTGTCCTTTTTAAAATGACTAATTTTTGACATTTTATAGACCATTCATTATGTTTGTAATAGTAGTTTGGAGATAAAAAAACGCCTAAATGTTCAATATTGAGGAACCTTCAGAACGCTTTTAAATTGTTGACAATGTGTGAAAAAATCAGTTGTTTGAAAATTGGTCGTAACGGGTACATTCTAAGTACAAATAAAGTCCGTAAGAAAGAAAAAAAGTGGATAAAATTCCCGAAAAACTAACAAAAAATATATACTAGCGCTAATAGTCTAGACTTTAGATGATATGGCCTGCAAAAGTAACTTTTCCGTGAAATTTTATTCGAGAATTTTAATTGTGAAAATCTTTCTTCTGGTGGATTCTGTATGAAAGTCGACTGAATACGAACAAATTCGACCTAATTATCCGCAAAACTGAAAAAAAACTTTGTTCTATAGCATTAAATAAGCGTTCACTCAAAAAACGATTTGGTTGAATGAACAAAACTTTTTTCGGATCAACCATAGAATATTATTATTACATGGACAAAAAAATATTTGAATGATCCAACCAAACTTTTTGGTTCACAGGAAAATCCCAAATTGAAGAACTTCAAGAATCAACATATACAACTTTTTTTTCAATTTATAATTTTCGTTCATTGTTTGCTACTAAAAACTGTACGTACAAAATATTCGTCAACATTTTTTAAATCATAAGTTACATTTTATTTGTTTCCAAAAATTTGAATTCTGAAATTAAAAATCGAAAAGATTGAAATTCTTCTTTGTGCGGCTCAAATGCAATTCGATTAATTTTAGCATGGATCAAAGTATCAATTTAGAATCGACAACATGGGCCCTTTTCAGATGGATATATAGCTGCTGTCAACATTTGTTTTTCAATATTTGTTTTTCTTTTAATGAATAGATTTTCTTTCTTTGATATTTGCTTAAATTCTAGAAAAGTTGGTTTAAATTGTAATAATACTCGTATGCACTCCCATTTTGGTCATTTACGTTTACGGCTCACTCCTATACCCAGCTATTAATTTTATTCATAGATGTTTCTTACAATAGACCATAAAATGAGGGATTACCAAAAATTTATTATATATAGACTATGCTATAGACTATAGACGATAGACTATAGGAGGGATAGGAGGTTCGTATTTGGTACTAGGACAATGGCTTACAGGTTTTCCCCGTGAAAATAAGGGTTTTAAACTTTAAAGGGCCTTAAATAAAGATGTGTTGCATTACAGGGGGTACCTCAAATGCCTAAATGTGCAGAACCGTTTGCAATTTAATATTCAGGTCTTTATAGTCGTAAATGTTACTGTGTATAAAAGTTATTTTTTCGCAATAAGAATTCAATGATTACCACCTTGATCAAAAAGTTTTAGGACTTTATTTTTAAAATCAGAAATACAAGTTTATTCATCATAATCGATATTG
>JAUMHM010074040.1:0-13935 GCA_032362435.1 Melikaiella ostensackeni
ATGAAGGAGGACATCGCTTTCCGAATGATAAAAAACGGAGGAAACAGTGGATAATAGCCATTATCCCATTATAATATTACCCATTATGCCTTGTGCCTGCGCACAAGGCATATCTCCATACGCACTACTGTCCTCTACGCTGAGCTTGACAAATCGCCGTCCCCATAGTCTCTCCACGAAAAATTACCAAATATCCGTCTATATATGATCTATTGTTTTGACGGCGACCGGTTAGTGAATGACGTGTGACGGAACCTCCACTATCTTATATCCTGGCGGCCTATTTCAGGCTATTTCCAGACTCGATCTGAATGATTTTGTCTCCAGAGATATCTTGAGAGATTTGGGTCCTTTTTTACGACTTAATTTATGGCAGTCAAAACTTGAGGATACCGAAGTACGACAGGCAATTAAAATATTTAAAGTCTTTAGTTTTGAAGCTTTTATATCTAGCCACTGCACTGCAACTTTACTACGAAAGAATCCTTTCTACCTGCTTCGCTAGTCAAATGTCGACAGGGGATTCTCTTTTAAGGCAGCCTCTGTAATTCCTTGCTATTCAAGAAAATTTCAATTAGAATTAGAATCTCAATTGTAGAAAAAATCTCATGGAATTGACTGGGACTGAGAATATTTAGAGAATTTCTAGTGAGCTTGTTTCGGTAGGGCTCGCGATGTATTATTATTTGGTTTAATATGAATTTGAATCTCTTCTTTTCTGAAACGATCTATAGATTGCGCTGTATGTCACTTAATTCATACGAGTAACTTCCTGTAGGTATTCCAATTTTTCATTGCCCGCATGAAATTTGTTTTGACTAGTATCTACGTTGGCAATCGAATTGAAGGTTAGAAATTCAACAAGGCCAAGAGCTTAATTTTCATAAGAAGACAATTCATTCGGAGAAAAATATTGACTTTTTAGGATTGAAGTATTTCCCGATAATGCTAGTGTCAACGAATCATCCATGACGACGGCTGAAGTTTGACTGACTTGAAATCACTAATCTCTGCATTTATATAGTGTAACCTGCGAGTTACAGGGCCTAATCTTTCAACTCTCTCCCGAAAACGAAAGGCACCTTTAGGAGCAGGCAGATATTTATTTCTCAGCCTGGTTAAGGAAAGGCCTGTTTTTCTTGAAAGAATTTGTGCTTTTTCGCCATGAGATTTGAACATCTCCGAAATCCTCAATGCGATTAAAGCGGACCTCGACTCACGCCTCGAAAGGACAGGTTGGGAAACGTCGAAGAGACTCTGTCGACCCACCTGATTTATAACCGGATAATGAAGGTCAAAATAGTTACATTATTGAACTCTTAGAAAGTTAATTAATATTATGATTACCTTAATCCTTGCAAATCATACTCTAAAATAAATTTATGATTACCTGTATGTAAAAGTACAAATATACTGGGAATAAGACTTCTTTGTTTTCCAGATGACCCTATGAGAACAACAGAATAGAATATCGTAGTTTTGAAAGGAATAAATAAGAGATAATCGCTCTTACAAGGCAGTGGTCCTCGTAGGAAAGATTTGAGAAGAAAAGAACCTTGTGGACTCTCATAATGTAAATAGTTCGGATTTCGATAATTGAGAGGAAAATTAACAAGCGAACAAAGAAAAATATAATAAAAAGATATTAGTAAGAAAAAAAAGAGATAGTAAGATAATTAGCTAATTCGTTCTGCGAACGACATCCTGGGAGTAAAAGTAGGACAATAATGTAAAGAGGAATAAATAGGATCAAAATAATAGATAAGAGAGTAGGTGTATATTTCATGTATATCTCAATTTGAGATAATAAAGTTTTTGTTATAAAGGAAATCATAGCGTTAAGCGTACCATGCAACTGCATTTTTTAAATATAAAAAGAATTTATACTAGCTGCTAGGGACCCATAAATGTACGAATAGCGTAGTGCAGGGCTTGACTCAAGCCAGCACCTCCACTATATGAAAATTAAAAAAAAAAGACAGAATTTTTGGCTTATTTTGGGCTCTGGAATGCGCCACAAAAAATTTTTCAAAAACCACACCTACGTACAAGAAAACCACGCCGTGAGTGAAGAAAATCAGAGACTCTATTTACACTGTAAAATTCTCAAAAAGATTCTTTTTTGACAAAGTGTAATCTGCGTGTTAACCAGGGGTTGTTTTTTAACGTTAAGGTTGAGCCCAAAAATCGGTGTTGGTATTTTTGAAGTGCCCAAAAATCAGGGACACTATTTACACTGTAAATCTCTGAAGAAGATTGTTTTTTGACAAAGTCATATCTGCGTGGTGTCAAGAAGTTGTTTTTCAAGGTTAAGAGTTGTCACCCAAAACTCAGTGTTGGTTTTCTTCGGAAGCCCAAGAATCAGAGATCCTAGTCACTATAAAATTCTAAAAAAGATTTTTTTTTGACAACGTTACATCTGCGTGGTATCAAGGGGTTGTTTTTTAACGCTAAGGTTTGGAGCCGAAAAATCAGTGTTGGTATTTTTGAAGAGCACAAATATCAGAGACTCTATTTACACTGTAAAATTCTGAAAAAGATCATTTTTTGACAAATTCTTATCTGCGTGGTACCAAGGCGTTGTTTTTTAACGTTAAGTCCAAAAATAGGTGTTGGTATTCTTGAAGAGCCCAACAATCGGAGACTCTATTCACACTGTAAAATTACAAAAAGATTATCTCTTGACAAAGTCTTATCTTCGTGTTAAGCAGGGATTGTTTTTAACGTTAAGATGTGGAGCACAAAAATCGATGTTGATATTTTTGAAGAATCCAAAAATCAGAGACTCTATTTGCACTGTAGAATTCTCGAAAAGATTATTTTTTGACAAAGCCTTACCTGCGTGTTAACCAGGGGTTGTTCTTTAACGTTGAAGGTTGTAGCCCAAAAATCGGTGTTGGTATTTGTGAAGCGCGCACAAATTAGAGACTCTATTCACACTGTAAAATTCTCAAAAAGATTATTTTTTGAAAAAGTCTTATCTGCGTGTTAAACAGGGTTGTTTTTTAATGATAAGGGTCGGAGCTCAAAAATCGAAGATGGTATTTTTGGAGAGCCCAAAAATAAGAAACTCTATTTACACTACATAATTATGAAAAAGATTATTTTTTGACAAAGTCTATTCTGCGTGATAACAAAGGGTAGTTATTTGAAGTTGCGGCTTGGAGCCCAAAAATATGTGTTGGTATTGTTGAAGAGCTCAAAAATCAGAGACTCTATTTACACTGTAGAATTCTCGAAAAGATTATTTTTTGACAAAGCCATATCCGCGTTATCTGCGTGATAATCAGGGGTTGTTTTTTAACCTTAAGGGCTGGAGCCCAAATTTGATGTTGGTATTTTTGAAGAGAAGAAAGATCAGAGACTCTATTTACACTGTAAAATTCCGAAAAAAATTATTTTTTGACAAAATCTTATCTTCGTCTTAACCAGGTGTTGTTTTTCAACGTTGAGGTTTGGAGCCCAAAAATCGGTGTTGGAATTTTTGAAGAGCCCAAAAGTCAGAAACTCTATTTACAATGTAAAATTTAAAAAAATTTATTTTTGGACAAAGTCCAATCTGCGTGGTTCCAAGGGGTTGTTTTTTAACGTTAAGGGTTAGAGTCCAAAAATAGGTGTTGGTATTCTTGAAGAGCCCAAAAATCAGAGACACTATTTACACAGTAAAATTTCAAAAAGATTATTTTTTGACAAAGTCGTATCTTCGCGTTAACCAGAGTTTGTTTTCAACGTCAAGGTGTGGAGCCCAAAAATCGGTGTTGGTATTTTTGAAGAGTTCAGAAATCAGAGACTCTATTTACACTGTAGAATTCTCGAAAAGATAATTTTTTGACAAAGCCTTATCTGCGTGTTAACCAGGCGTTGATTTTCAACGTTAAGGGTTGAAACCCAAAAATCGCTGTTGGTACGAGTATTTTTGAAGAGCCCAAAAGTCAGAGACTCTATTTACACTGTAAAATTCTGAAAAAGATTATTTTTGGACAAAGTCCAATCTGCGTGGTACCAAGGGGTTGTTTTTTAACGTTAAGGGTTAGAGTCCAAAAATAGGTTTTGGTATTCTTGAAGATCCCAGAAATCAGAGACACTATTTACACCGTAATATTTCAAAAAGATTATTTTTTGACAAAGTCGTATCTTCGCGTTAACCAGAGGTTGTTTTCAACGTCAAGGTGTGGAGCCCAAAAATCGGTATTGGTATTTTTGAAGAGCCCAAAAATAGAGACTCTATTTACACTGTCAAATTCTGAAAAAGCTTTTTTTTGACATAGTCTCATCTGCGTGTTAACCAGGGGTTGTTTTTTGATGTTAAGGGCTGGAGCCCGAAAATCGTGTTGGTTCTTGTGAAGCGCACAAAAATTAGAGACTCTATTTACACTGAGAAATTCTCAAAAATATTATTTTCTTACGAAGTTTTATCTGTGTGTTACCCAGGGGTTTTTTTCACGTTAAGGGTTGGAGCCCAAAAAACGGTGTTGGTATTTTTAAAGAGCTCAAAAATCAGAGACTCTCTTTATACTGTAAAATTCTGAAAAGGATTATTTTTTGACAAAGTCTTATCTGCTTGGTGTCAAGGGGTTGTTTTTTATCGTTGAGGGTTGAAGCGCAAAAATCAATGTTGGCTTCCTTGAGAAGCCCAAAAATCAAGAATCCTAGTAACACTATAAAATTCTAAAAAAGGTTTTTTTTGACAACGTTACATCTGCGTGGTATCAAGGGGTTTGTATTTTAACGTTGAGGTCTGGAGCCCAAAAATCAGTGATGGTTTTTTTCAAAGAGTTCAGAAGTCAGAGGCTCTATTCACATTGCAAAATTCCGAGAAAGATGATTTTTTGACAAAGCTTTATCTGCATGTTAACCAGGGGTTCTTTTTTAACGTTAAGGGTTGCAGCCGAAAATCATTGCTGGTATTCTTGAAGAGCCGTTGTGGAGAGGGATTGCTCTTCGGCTGTGAGGGTTAGAGCCCAAAAATCAAAGTTGGTATTTGTGAGGAGACCAAAAATACGAGAGGTTTCAACACTGTACGAGTAAGATTCTAGGAAAGATTATTTTTCAACTAAGGTATATTTACGTGGTACAGAGGGGTTTCTTTTTGGCATTAAAGGCTGAAGCATAAGAATCGAAGTTGTTATTTATAAGGAGCTCAAAAATAAGAGACATGTTCGACATTGAAAAATTCTAAAAAAGATTACTTTTGTCAATGTCATACCTACATAGTAGAAAGGGGTTGCTTTTAGCTATAACGGTTGAAGCCTAAACATCAAAGTGAGTATTTTTGAGAAGCCCAAAAATGAGGGACTCTGATAACATTGAAAAACTCTGAAGAAGATTATTTTTCGGCAAAGTCATATCTACGTGGTACTGAGGGGTTGCTCTTTGTCTGCCTTCCGGTAAAACAGCCCAAAAAATTCCAATTTGAAAATAATCATACCATTCTCATTGAAAAGACTCTAGTGGATATTACCAACCCCACAATAACAATTAGCAACTCCGAGAAACCATCCCTATCACATTTAGCGAACCCCATCTAATCTGCCTCAATGTACAACAGCTCAAGAAATTTTTAATTAAAAATAATCACACCAGTCACCTTTAGAAGACTTTGGTGGATGTTACCAATTCAGCAATGATGATAAGCAACCTCAAGAAACCACCTCTACCACATTTAGCGAACCCCATCCTGGCTACCTTCAAGTAAAGCAGCCCAAAAAAATTCAAATTAGTGTAAATTTTGCAGTGGCTGTAGACACTGTAAGATTCTAAATGGGAGTATTTTTTGGCACAGTCATATCAACGTTGTACAGGGGGGTTTATTTTTAGCGTTAAGGGCTGGAGCCCGAAAATGTTGGTTGGTATTTTGGGACAGCCCAAAAATACGAGACCCTATTGGCACTGTGAAATTCTGAAAAAGATTATTTTTCAGTAAAGCCATATCTACGCGGTGCAGAGGGGCTACTTTTTTACATCAAGGGTTGAAACCCAAAAATTGCACTAGATGATTTCGAGAAGCTCAAAAATAAGTGACTGCATTGACACTGTGAAATTCTGAAAAAGATTATTTTTGACCAAGTTATATATGCGTTGTACAATGGGCGTAGTTTTTAACCATAAGAGTTAAAGCCCAAAAATCGAAGTTGGCATTTATGGGGAACCCAAAAATCAGAGACTCTGTTGACGTTGAAAAATTCCGAAAAAGATCATTTTTCGGCAAAGTCATATCTTCATGGTACAGAGGGGTTGCTTTTTGGCGTTAATGGCTGGAGCCCAAAAATCGAAGTTGAGTACGCTAAATGTGGTAGGATTGGTCTTTTAGGGTGACTGATTGTGATTGTGGGGTAGGTGACATCTACTATAGTCTCACGAAGGCGACGAATGCGATTATTCTTTATTTGACATTCTTTTCAAGTCCACCGAACCAGCACTTCAAAGATCGAGTTTCGGCATTCTTCATTGCTCAGAATTTTGGTCATTTCCGGGGTACCAATAAAAATTTTTGGACTCCTCTACTTTTTTCAAGAAATCAACTTTCTAGTGGAGTTGCTAGCTTACATTAACCTAGCATCTCGACTGTCTAGAAAATAAAAAAAATTGAAATTTAATTTCACCTTAATTTTGGGCTTTCTTTGTGCTCTCGAATTCCGCAAATACCGATTGCTCCAAAACAACTCTCAACTTCCGAAATAAACCCTCTTCGAAAAATTTCAACTTTCACAAACTCAAATTTCACAAACTGAATTCTGCTACATTTTTGGGCTTTTCTTAGGCTCCTGAATCCTCTGAAATTCAATCAACAAAAAACAACCCTTACGTCAACGCCAAAATGCAATCCCTCTGTACCACGTAGATATTACTTTGCTGAAAAGGAATCTTTTTTAAAAAATTTCAATGTTAATGGAGTCCCTGATTTTAGGGCTCCTTAAAAGTACCAACATAGACTTTGGGGCTCCAACCCTTATAGCTAAAAAATAACCCCACTCTCCCACGTAGATAGGACTCTGCCAAGAAATGAGGTTCTTCAGAATTTTTCAATGTTAACAGAGTCTCTAATTCTTGGGCTACTCAAAAATACCAGCTTCGATTTTTGGGCTCCAGCCCTTACAGCCGAAAAGCAATTCCTCTCTACAACGAGGATATGACTTTGTCGAAAAATAGTCTTTTTTAGAATTTTACAGTGTAAATAGGATCTCTAACATTTGGGCTCCTTAAAACTAAAAAGACCAACTCTGAGGCTCCAATCCTTAAAGTTAAAAAACAACCCCTTGTTACCACGCACATGTGGATTTGTCAAAAAATAATATTTCTTAGAGTTTCATTGTGGAAATGAAGTCTCTGATTTTTGGGCCCCTTAAAACTATCAAGATCGACTTTGTGATCCAACCCTCAACGTTACAAAACAACCGCTTTGTACCACGTAGATAAGACTTTATCAAAAAATAATCTCTTTGTGAATTTTACAGTGTCAAAAGAGTCTCTGATTTTGTGCTCCTCAAAAATCCTAACATTGATTTTCGGGCTCCAACCCTTAACGTAAAAAAAGAACCCCTTGACACCACGTAAATAAGACTTTACGAGTATCAATTAATAATCTTTTGGAGAATTTTACATTGTGAATAAAGTCTCTGATTTTTGGCCTCCTTAAAAATGCCAACATTGATTTTTGGGCTCCAACCTTTTACGTTCAGAAACAGCCCCTTATTACCACGCAGATAAGACTTTTACAAAATTTATCTCATTGAGAATTTTATAGAGTCAATAGAGTCTCTGATTTTTGGGCTCCTCAAAAAATCCGACACCGATTCTTGGGCTCCAATTCTTAACGTTAAAAAACAACCCCTTGATACCAGACAGATATGAATTTATCAGAAAATAATCTTTTTTAGAATTTCACAGTGTCAACGGAGTCTCTGATTCTTGGGCTTTTAAAAAATATCAACTCTGATTTTTGGGCTCCTACTCTTAACGTTAAAAAACAACCCCTTGACACGACTCAGATATGACTTTGTCAAAAAATAATCTTTTTTAGAATTTGACAGTGTAACTAGAGTCTCTGATTTTCAGGACCTTGAGAAATACCAACTACGATTTCTCGGCTCCAACCCTTTACGTTAAAAAAACCCTTTGATACCACGCAGATAAGACGTTGTCAAAAAATAATTTCTTGGGAAATTCTACAGTGTCAATAGAGTCTCTGATTTTTGGGATCCTCAAAAATTCTAACACCAATTTTTGGACCCTAACCTTTAACGTTGAGAAACAACCCCTTTGATACCACACAGATGTGAAATTGTCAAAGAGTAAACCTTTTCTAGAATTTACTGTGTAAATAGTGTCTCTGATTTTTGGGTTCCTCAAAAATACCAAATTTGATTTTTGGGCTCCTCAAAAATACCAACTTCAATTTTTGGGCTTCAACCCTTAACGTCAAAAAACAACCCCTGGTTAACACGCAGATAAGACTTTGTCAAAAAATAATATTTTTTAGTATTTCACAGTGTTAACAGATTCTCTGGTTTCTGTGCTTTAAGAAAATATCAACTCCGATTCCTGGGCTCCTACCCTGAAATTAAAAAACAACCCCTCTGTGCCAGGTGGATATGAGTCCGTCAAAAAATAATCTTTTTTAGAATTCTACAGTGTAAATAGAGTCTCTGATTTTTGGAATCTTGAGAAATACCAACTAAGATCTCTGGGCTCCAACCCTTTGCGTTAAAAACAACTCCTTGATACCACGCAGATAAGACGTCGTAAAAAAATAATTTCTTGGGGAATTTTACAGTGTCAATAGAGTCTCTGATTTTTGGGCTCCTCAAAAATTCTAACACCAATTTTTTGACTCTAACCTTTAACGTTGAGAAACAACCCCTTTGATACCACACAGATGTGACATTGTCAAAGAGTAAACCTGTTCTAGAATTTTACTGTGTAAATAGTGTCTGATTTTTGGGTTGCTCAAAAATACCAACTTTGATTTTTGGGCTCCTCAAAAATACCAACTTCAATTTTTGGGCTCCAACCCCTAACGTCAAAAAACAACCCCTGGTTAACACGCAGATGAGACCTTGTCAAAAATAATATTTTTGAGAATTTTACAATCTAAATAGATTCTATGATTTTTGGGCTCCTCAAAAATACCAACTTTGATTTTTGGGCTGCTCAGAAATACTAACTTTGATTTTTGGGCTTTAATCCTTAACTTTAGGAAACAATCCCTTGTTAACAGGCAGATATGACTTTGTCAAAAACTAATCTTTTTTAGTATTTCACAGTGTCAACAGATTCTCTGGTTTCTGTGCTTTAAGAAAATATCAACTCCGATTCCTGGGCTCCTACCCTCAAGGTTAAAAAACAACCCCTTTATGCCAGGTGGATTAGAATTCTACAGTGTAGAGTCTCTGATTTTTGGGCTCCTCAAAAATACCAACTTTGATTTTTGGCTCTAACCCTAGACGCCAAAAACCAACCCCTCGATACACTGTCAGTACAACTTTGCTGGAAAATTATCTTTACTCGGAATTTTATGAGATGAATAGAGTCTCTGATTTTCGGGCCCCTTGAAAATTCGAATTTATAGACAGGTGTTTGATTTTTTAGATGTAGGGGTGGTTTTTGCAAGAAAAATGTCAAGCATTGTTGGTGCATTAAAGAGCCCAAAAAAACCCAAAATCCTGCCGTTTTTTATATTTTTTTATAGTTCATATAGTGGATGTACTGGCTTGAGTCAAGCCAGTACCTCCACTCGAAATTTGAATTTTACAAAAAAGTTGTGGAGCCCAAAAATCGGCAAGGCCGTCCAAAAACAGCCCCAAGAGAGCCCAAAATTCTTTCACAATGAAATTTGGGAATTTCGATTGTGGAGGTGCTAGCTTGATAGGCCTCAAAATGAGTTATTTCGTTGCCAAATTTTTTATATCCCACCCAATGTGTGCCTACATGTTCTCTATTATCAAGATTATAAATCGCAGATTCATATTTATAAGGCCCGCCCTGTATCAATCCATTACGCATAAAAACAACTCGAAAATGAGGAATTTTTATGGATTTTTAGAACATGAGTAAATCTGCATCAGTTAATGCTCGGTGAGGTAGTTTCACATTAAGTTTTTTGACTTATTTTCAAGTCTTTACCCTTGAGTATATGGTTTTAAATAAAGTTTTAATCCTTGTGTATATGGCTTTGAATGAAGGCCTTTTTCTGGAGCAATTAATTCAAAATGATTGATATTAGTGTTTAATCAATAAATAAACATTCATGAAACATAACCTTATAGTTTATTATAAATTAATGAATTGTTATTGACAATTGTATTGTTATAAACAACGGTAGGTGATTTTTGAGTGGTTTTGGATATTTATTAAGCAATTTTCGTTTTTAATCCAATTTGTAATAGCATTAAAACATATGAAGACAAAACGGAATATATTTCTTATTGTTATTATAGGATAAATATCAAAAGGATCTCAGTTTTCTTCAACTAATAGTTCCTGAGCTTCTGGGTCTAGTTTCGATCCTGATTTTGTTGCAAGATTTCTTTCACTAGCTATGACTGGATCAGATGAGATAAACAACTTGTGAATTAAGTCTTTGTTAGAAACAACTCGATTGAATTTTTGGTATGAAATTCTCTGATGCGTCGAACATCTTTATTTCGTGCTTCTTGCGCTTCTTCCGTCAGCTGACCAATAGGAAGAAGGGCTGATCAAATGATGACCCCACCATGCAACAGGATCTTATGTACTGACAAAGGCATGTAAAACCATTTGAAATCTTCACGATACGCTATATGCAGAAGACATCCCATAAAGCGTATACGTGCGTGGAGTAAAGAAATTTCAAATTCGTAATTTTCTGGCTGCACAGGTTTTTTCTTAACATTTTTGAAATCGTTCATTTCCGAAGATTTGCTTTATACCTGTATATGAAGCAGGATGCAGCTGGTGGTGTTTCAGAAACTGCCTGGCACACTTTTCCATCAACCATTGTGAAAACTATTTTATGATGTACAAAAAATTTGAAATTATTGATTTTAATGGTTGTTGGTAACAGTGTAGCAATTTCTTTTTTCATTGAATTGACTTCTAATCTAGTTTTATCGGCTGTTTCCTTTGTGCATTCAAACATTAACGGACGACAACACCTGACATAACCTGGCCAAGGATTGTTCCAATGTACCGAAGACTCATGAGAAAATGTTTCAGATGATTCGAGCGGAGATTGAACATCTAAGAATAAGGGTACGGATAGATATCATAAATATGCTTTCATCGGACATGCCGTCTTCATCGAATTTTTGTTTACCTGTATATTGACTCTGATTAGAGGCTTCATCACAACCCCATTTGGTTATCATCCTTAAATGAACTACATCTCTAGGTGTAATAATAGAATTAGTCAAAGACATAATTTCAGGAATTTGAAGCAAACGTGATGCTCTAGGATTCAACAAAGCTTGTAAATCAATCTTAACTTGTTTTTCCGTAACGTATACGGCTGATTCTGGAGGACAGCATTCTTGTCTTGCTGTAGAGAGTTCTTTGCACGGTTTCAATATGTCCGCATTCTTTGTCTTCATTTGCAGACGAATACACTCAAATTGATGCTTAAAGAGTTTAGCATCTTCTATTAGAGCTAAACATTCATTAGCAGTAAATGGAATAAGTTCTCCACCTTCCAGTAGATACTTCTTTAGCTCGTCAGAATCAGCGCACAGAAGTTCACGGATTTTTTTTTGTAATGAAGTCTTCCCCAAATATTTCAAGTTTGTGAGAAATGTGACTTGAATTTCTGTTTCTGGGTAGGTTTGCCGAATGGACGCGATCATCGTCCCCTCAGTCGAAATCGAGCAATCCTCAAAATCACTCTTCGAACGTCTTGCACATTTTTGGTGCTCAAAATGTACCACAAAGAGAAATTGCAACCAATTTTGACGTTTGCAATGACAATAAAGTTTACAAAAGTATCACTAGAACGATTAAAAAAGTACGTTGAAAAAAAATAACTGAAACTCTCAAAAATTGCTTAAACTGCGCATTTGTTTATAACAATCACAAAGATGTCATGAAATTGCAACATAGTTTATTGCAACATCACTCCCAAGTCAAACAAAACACTTTTTAAAGAAAAAGTCCCTCAAACACTAAAAAATTACTCAAACTGCGTATTTGTTCATGAAATTTGTTCATAATAATAAGAAATATATTCCGTTTTGTCTTCATATGTCTTTATGTTGCTTTAAATTGGATTAAAAACGAAAATCGACTGATAAATATCCAAAACCACTCAAAAGTCACCTATGATTGTTTATATCAATACAATTTTTGATAACAATTTATTAATTTATAATAAACTATTAGGTTAAGTTTCACCAATGTTCATTTATAGATTGAACACTAATACCGATTATTTTCAATTAATTGCGTGTTATTATAGTAACAATATCTTAAATGTTACGATTTTTGCCAACCTTGTGTAAATGAAGTAAACAATTTTTTTTTTACATCGGCCGCAAGGGGTCTCTTAAGAATTTAGTTAGCTTTAATTTTCGAAAAAAAGTTCAAAATCGGTTGAAAATTGTAGCCAAAATCGTATTTTGAACATTTTTGCATTTTGCCCCACTGTGTGCCGTCGGTTACAATAAGATGTTTGAGTGATAAAAAAAATTCAAGTGCATGTTCTCTCTTCCGGCAAAATGCAAAATATAAGACAAAACAAAAACTTTTTTTGAATGTGTACTTGTACTTAAAGAGGTCTCTTATGGTCGGTATAGACTTACGTATACAGTCATGTAGCCGGACAAATTCCCAACATTTTAGACTCAAGACTAAATAATGAGTCGCCGGGTCATTCTCAAAAATTGGAATTTCGGAAAAACCGATAAGGCCCTTTTCATGTAAACGTACACGTATATTTATTAAAAATATAATTTTGCTTACCAATATTCTCTTTATATAAAGTCGCAACTGCTTGAAACAAAACGGCACAGAGAATTAAGAGATTGAAGTACATTTTTTTCCCCATTCTTTACAGAAAAATTCTTAACACCAGGCGAAAGATGTTTATCGAAATGCAAAATGTAGAACAAAAGAAAAACTTTTTAGACCGATTATAATTTCTGGGTGGTTGGAAATATAGCCATGTGCAATTTATCAATTTCGGTAATCATGTAAATTAGATCGTGTGAATTCAAGAATTTTCAGAATTAAAAAAAAAGAATTCTCTCGATTCATAAATCATCGACGTCACAGACTTCTTTGAATGATAAAAAGAATGTTGTAAGGGATAATTTCAGACGAATTTGCGTTTATGAGTCACTCTTAACTGTCTACTCTTCAATCTGCCCAAATAATGATCTAAAGTACACACTTGTTTATACTGGTATCTTAAGAATACATTTTTAAACATTGTAATTAGTGAGGGATTATAAACCATTCTACCAACAATTAGTTTACAATTTAAAAAAAAATCAATGACTGAATTCTAATTGTTTCGTAAAAATATATGAATTTATGTAGGGTTGTATATATTAATCAAAAGAAGGTTATATGAATGGAAAATGTTCGAGAAACGTGATAAATAGAGAAGTTTTATAAAAGAAGGCGATTGTGTAATATTTTCGACATCTGAATCAACATAACGTATTTACAAATCGCTCCTAAAATATTAGTAGACTCACGGTTACACTTGGAATAATAAAAATTCAGGTATTTGGATCATTTCAAAGAAAAAAAATATGCCCACTTCGCGGGCACATTCTCATCGCGTGATTCGGTCGTCGCGCTTCGTGCTCGGTATTATATGTTCTTCATGTACAAATTAATAAACTTGTTTTTGATTTTAACTGAGAAAAAAAATTCATATACTTGAGGCTCTATCAGCCTTAAGGAATACATTCTCATCATAATATTCGCGCTCGATTTTCTGCGCTCACCGTATAATATATA
>JAUMHM010074051.1:0-13934 GCA_032362435.1 Melikaiella ostensackeni
GACTGAAACTTTGACAGTAGGCTACTAAAAGAATGTACTGCACGATGGTAAAACTCTTTCGTAATAGCAGCGCCATCCGGCGGTGAGGCTAAGTACTTGTTGAATGACCCTCGTATATCCATCTCATACTTAGAAAGATGAAAGAATTTCTGAAGTAATGAAAGTGGTTGACGTCACGGATTTTTGGAACAACTCAATGACACAGAGTATGATGTTTTAGTATTCCCAGGAACACACCCTCGAAGTGACACCGATCTGAATTTACTTTGAGGGGTGTTAGAAATTTTTATCATCCCGTAATAGAGAGATGAAAGCATTACTGAAGTAATCAAAGTGGTTGGCATGACTGATTTCGGGAACAACTCAATGACACAAAGGATGATGTTCTAACATTCCCAGGAACACACTCTCGTAGTGATATCGATCTGAATCAACTTTTCAGGGTGCTAGTAATTTTTGTTCTTCCCTACTTAGAAAGATTGAATTATTTCTAAAGCCATAAAAGTGGTTAGTAGCACGGATTCCTTCAACAGCTTAATGATCCATGGGATGATGTTCTAACATGTACGGGAAACGTCCTCTTAGTGACGCTGATCTGAATTCACTTTGGAGAGTGTTAGAAATTCTTACCATCCCCTACTTAGAAAGATCAAATAATTCCTGAAGTAATCAAAGTGGGTGGTATCACGGATTTTTGGAACAACTCAAGATACTCGGGATGATGTTCTAACTATCCGAGGAAAACATTTTCGAAGAGACTCCCATCTGAATGTACTTTTCAGGGTGTTAGAAATTTTTATTCATCCCCTACTTAGAAATAGCGGACAATTCCTGAAGTAACCAAAGTGGCTGGCACTACGGAATTTTCAACAACTCAGTTACCCAAGGGATGATGTTCTACCATCTACAGGTAACGGCCCTCTGAGTGACACCGATCTGATTTCACTTTTTAGGGTGTTAGAAATTTGTATTCATCCTCTACTTAGAAAAATCGAAGAATTTCTGAAGTAATAAAAATGGTCGGCACCGCGGTCTTGGAACAACTCAATATACAGAGGATGATGTTCTAACATTCCCAGAAACACGCCCTCGGAGTGACACCGATCTGAATTCACATTTCAGGGTGTTAAAAATTTGTATTTATCCCCCACTTAGGAAGATCGAAGAATTTCTAAAGTAGTCAAAGTGATGATTGATGTCACTTCGAAGGTGGTATCATAGGGATGTTATACTATCATCCCATGGGCCATTGGGTTGTTCGGAAAATCCGTGGTGTCAATCTCTTTGATTACGGCAGAAATTCTTTGATCTTCCTAAGCAGGGGATTACCAAAGGTTTCTAGCACCCTCTAAACAAATTTCAGATCTATTTACTTGCGAAGGTTGATTCCTGGGCATGTTAAAACATCACGCCCTGGGTCATTGAGTCGTTCAAAAAATCGGTAGGGCAGAGCTTCTTGATTATTGAGGAAATCTCTCGATATTTCCTCGAATACGCAGCACTACAGGATTGACTCTCTAGGAATATTCGTCGTGCTACACTCAATTATAATTTCTTGACTCTTCTGATTTCCCTAATTGAGCTAGTACAAGTGCCCAGTCAGCACCTCTTGGTATTTCTCCACTCCAATTATTTGTCCAAAGATTTTTTCGTTGCTCTTTCTGAATAATCAAACTTCCCCTTTCTGTCATTATAGTGAGGATACAGACAACGTTTTTTTTGCGTCGACACGTTTACTTGGAAATTAATAGGAGGTGAATGATAACACAGAAGGAGCTACGAACTTAAATAATAATTCTAGTGAAGCAGAAAATATACGTATGGATGTAGCTCAAGAAAACAATCCTTCACAAAATTCCGGAACATTTGGATGTCGCTCACCTATAATAGCAAGTTTCTCTACTCCACAATTTCAATGGCCAGCAAGACAACCACGATCAACAGTATTATAACAACCAGTACTTATTGCAGAACAACGACATATGTTTTTCCATGAAGCACAAACTTGAGTCCGTCCGAGATTAGTACCAACACCTTTGACACCTCGACTAGATTGCACCTCAAATTGAAATGACACATGTATTTTCAACGATGACAACTTTGATGTAGGAAAATACAGCCATCATGTAGTTGCTTATTCGGGGACAGCACATAGATATTTCTTCGAGAAAGTTTGCCTTTGTAAACAATAGATTTTTTTTTTCGTAAATAAAAACTCAACTGAAAGTTAGATTATAGTCTGAGGATTTCAGCACAGCTATAATGACAAAAGAACACTTCGACTTGGATGGTGTTCTTCAAAAAATCAAATAGCTATTGGGTCATTAAAGCTAGCTAGTTATTGGAGGCAGGAAGAGGTAGCGTATTGCTTCAGAACGAGAAAATTCTTCGTTTTCAGCGGATCTCAGGAAAGGACCAGTTTTTCCAAGGCCAAAATAGAAGCCCAGCGTAGTTGGGTACAGTCCAGATGGTATTAAGGAGAGTGAAAATTCCGATATTTCTCGTAAGTGTTTCCGTTGTCAATCTAATGATCATTTTGCTCAAGACTGTACTATTAAACGCGAATTTAAATGTTTTAACTGCAATGAAATCGGACATATTTCTGAAACTCGTGACAAGCCTCGAAAAATGATTACAGCAGTAATTAGCGTGATAGATCAGATAAAAATGATTTTGCAAAATTTGATAAATGCGTTTTAATCATAAGTGTTTATTTAAACTTTTTAATCGATTCAGGCAGCTCTGACTATCTAATCAAGGCTTCTGCCGTTTCGATACATAGTTTCAAATGTATTCCTCACCCAAGTAATATCGCAAGATTTCCGTTGTTTGGAAATGAGATTAAGTCAAGTGGTGTAATTAAAGAAAAATTGACTATTGATAAGGCTAGTGCTAATAATTTGATTCTTAGAGTCATGCCCGATGATATTCCAACTATTCGAGATTATGCGATTTCAATTTCCAGAAAAAGAAAATTCGGATATTTCGGAGTTGATAATAAGTTCGAACTTCAAAATTATGATCATTCTTTCCTCCGTACTTTTTCAGTTGTTGAAAAACGTGGTCAAATTCCGGAAACCAGGGAAAGAACTATTGGAAAAGTTGCGAAAAGCGTTCGAAGTATTAAAAAATGCTAATTTAATGTTAAGTATTGAAAACTGTGAATCCGGGTTAGAAAAAGTGTACTATGTGGGATACAAGATCAGTGAAGATGGAGTTGAACCGGTAGATAAAATACTTAGGGTTTTTCCAGGATTTTCTAGGCGTCGTGATGTGCATGATACTCATAGCTCCAATTAGAGATTTGCTTTGAAAAAATCAGAAATTTTTCTAGAGAGAAAAACACGGAGACATTTTTTGGTGAAATAAAATGAAGATTGCATCAAAACTTGTATTTGGAATCTATAATCCTGAAGCGAGCAGGACAGAACTGCGTACAGATGCATCAGCTGATAATTTAGCAGCAAAATTATTTCAGACAAGTCTAGACGAGAAGTTGAATCTTATCTATTCAATTATTAGGCAAACTTCTGACGCAGGAAGTGTTTATCACTCGAGTAAATTAGAGATGCTGGCGATCGTTTGAGCAGTAGAGACATTACGGCTATATTGCAATCGTGATATATTTTGATACCTACACTGATTGGCAAGCGTTAATTTACGTGAATTCTTTAAAAACAAGAAATGATCAGATCGTCCAATGGCGATGTTCCTTAACTGATTATGATTATGACATTTACCATAGAATAGGTGCGAGAATGTAGCATGTGGATGCACTCTCTCGCGCTAAAGTAGATCAGCACAAATATCAATTTTCTCCAGTGCCAGTACTTAATGTTAACGTGCGAGAAGAAGAGATATTAATGTTTCAGCTTTCCGACGAAAATATATTGCGAAAAATTATAAGTCTAGTAAAACCTGCAAGCGATCGTCCTAGATGAGAAAAAGGTCAGATTTGAGATTATTGTTTGCACAATGAATTGTTGTATAATAAAAGTCCGATTCTGGTAAAGTGTTGTATGTAGTCCCACAAGCTATGCCAAAAGTATTGCTATAAAATGCCGCGGAAATCAGGCATCCCCCAAGAGATGATGGCGATTTTAGGACGAGGAGAAACATCAACATCCAGGTTCTTCCTAAGCCCCAAGATCTGGCTGAGATGGATGATGTCCTTCGTGAGGATCTCTCGGAGGAGTCCGACCTCTGGACCATCACTTGTTCAGTTTGTGATGCGGCGAGAGTTTGGTCGATTCAAATCAAAAGGTAAAGCCGACAATAGATCAAAAGGCCGAAAGGGCTTGCATCATCTGAACAAGGCTTGGCTAGACAAAACGCGTCCCGCATTCAGTGTGAGATTGAATACACAACATCTGGTAAGCCTTTTACGGTAAGAGTCTAGAAGTTTGCTCACGAGCTGAGGATCCACCATCACACATTGAACTAGTCAAAGCTGCTGACTACCAAGCAGCACATTGTTGACAAAATACTGATTCTCTGATTTTTTTCTCATCATTCTGATTTTCTCATTTTCTGACGCCAGGAGGGGAATACAGAAGAGGGAGGAATCACTGACGAAAAGGTGAAGAAAACACTGAGAGGCACGAAGAACTTCTCCGCCGAAAATTCGATCACAAACATAGTTCCTTTCTTTCTGTCAGGGAGTACGATGTCAAGCCTCGAATGTACAATAGGGCCTTTTAGCCCGAACTCGAAGTTCCAGTAAATTTTGCACAACTCGTTCTCGACAATTGACTCTATCTCCCTGGGAATGCTCGACATGGATAGTATGTGCCGTAGGTGCTCAGAATGTGCATGACACGATCTGCACCTGTCGCTGGGGACTACATCACGTAAGAGGCGGCCACGGTATATCAAGGAGGAAATGACACCGTCCTGACACGCGACAATAAAACCCTCTGTGCCTAAAAGTCCGGATGATTTAAGGAAAGCAAACGTTAACTCCATCGACAAGGACAGATTTTTTACATTTCTGTGAAAGTTTCCGTGCATTTTCTTGTCGTGGAGCTGCTCGAGGAAGTTGTTCACCGTCTGCTTTCTTTACTCGCGCTTTTAGTAGTGAGGCATCTAGATGGAGTAATGCGCTTTCCTCACTTTTGATCTTAAGATCCAGGCCAAGAGTCTCGGCCGCCTGCTCCGCGGCTTTGAGGAGGAACGCTCCTTTGCCAATCATCTCGTGGTTTCTGATTATTTTCAGAAGAGGATCTCTTTCATCAGCAGCGATGTGAGCTGTACGCAAGATAATTCGGTCATGAAGACACTGAATATTTAGGAGTCTGCGCCCGCCTTGGCGGCGTGAGATGTATAAGCGCGGAACGGACGAATTGATGCACAAGCTCTTTTGCATATGCATGATCTTACCTGTGGCGATATCGAGGGCCGTGAGCTCGTGCTTCATCCGTGGAACCAGCCCAAATGAATAGAGTAGAACCGGGACGGTAAGCATGTTAGTTGTAGATATCTTGTACAACGCCGACAGATTGGAAGACTAAATCTGTCGAAGGAGACATGAGAGTTATTGTACATTTGTACATGCACTTTAAGATTTCCTGTATTACTGAAAATGTTAACCGATTTTCATCAACATTTTTCGCACTCTTTTCTAGTGATTTGAGTAAATTGATTCAGCTAATTAAAATTGTTTGTCGTAACTAGGGAGGAAACTTTTCCGTGAAAATGGATTGTACAACTTTGGGAATCGATTGTCCCCATTCATCCGTGTGAAGTGTAAAAAATCTGAATAATCTGATTGCAATTTAATAAATAGGAAACTTTTTAATGGAAAGCGCTTGAAATTGAACAAATTTTATTTCAAACGTATAATCCAATTAAAATCCTTCATATTTTAATAATTTCGGTTTCGTACTTTGTACAAATAACGTACGTACTTTTTAATTTGTTGCATTGAATAATTTTAAATTGAATACGTCAAAATTAACCAATTTCTCGAACTTGATTTCTTCGTACTTCATTTCAAAATGAAAACCTTTTCGTAATAAAACTAAATGAAATAAGTAAATATGTACTTTCGCTGATGAAGAGTGATATCCCTCTGATTCTAATGTGGGGGGTTCGAAAAGTACATGCATGAAAAACATAAAAAACTAAATAATTGAAGTTTAAAAAACTTCAAAGCAGCACATAACCTGACAAGCGGTTTGTACTCTTTTTTACAAAATTTCATGTGATTGTATGTGCCGGATTGTTCATCAATTACATACTTTTCGCATGAAAGGCTCATTTATTTATGAGTTAAATGTGGGTGAACTATGGATTGAATTCAACTGCTCCGACATTACGCAAAAGTTACCGGCATAAATCCTATAAATAATCGTGTAGCAAAAAGGTTTTTCAAAATCGACTGATTTAAAATTTTTTTATCCATCACATACCATGCAGGAATTTAAATGACAGAAAGCAGACAGCATAAATTTTAAAGCTCGAAGCAGTATTAGAAGACGTTGTTGCTGAACAAAAATTGTAACTTGAAAGGTAATAGAACAATATTTTGATGAATCTATTCTTACAATTGCATTATTGTGAAGTCCTTTCGTATTTCGTATGATAGCTATTCGTATCTTCATATTTAAATTAGTTATTAATTTATATTAAAATTTAATTTTTGTACGTGCTAATAAAATAATTAAACTTTTGAAACACAGTATAATGAAGAGTCAAAGTTATCAATTGCATTTTTATTGAAAATATCTAAACTAGCTGACGGACTGAGAGTTTCCTCCCTAGTTACGACAAACAATTTTAATTAGCTAAATCAATTTACTTAAATCACTAAAAAAGTGTGAAATAAATCTTGATGAAAATCGGTCAACATTTTCAGTAATACAGGAAATATTTAAGTGCATGTACGAAAGTATAATAACTCTCAAATGGCTTTGAAAATATTGATCGATTTTTAACTATCTTTTTTTAATCTTCTCATCATAATCTGATAAAGCTAATGCATTCCATTAAAATTCGATTTATTAATATTTTACAAAATTTTACTACTTCGCAATCGGTTCTAATCCTCTAAGAACGAGAAGGTCGCGCGAGGCAATCACAATAGGCGCATCCGCTGGGGGGCCACAATGGACCCGAACCTTTGCCCTGAATCTCCCTTCTCAAGATGAGGAATTACTCTCATAGTTTTTTTTCTCACAGACAAATTTTCTCGCGCGCGAAAGAAGTTTCTTGAGAAAAGTTTTTTTTCGAAGACACTGCGTTCTGAGCTGAACAAAACACCCAACACTAGTTTAAACCAATTTTTTAAGTGTACTCCTCGACGACCTTTTGAGCATCCTTGAGATGCTGTGTCCCAGAAGCATAGATCTTTAAGTCATCAATATAAAATATATCTGAGTGACATTATGCTCACGATTATTAGATCCACTGCAGCGGTACTCATAAGAATTGCGTAGTGCGAGAGATAGTGGCGAAAGTGTGATGCAAAAGAGAAGAGGGCTCATGGTGTCACCCTAAAAGACGCCCCTCTGAAAGGTGATGCTGTTAATTGTCACACGATGTTTTCCAGATGAGATAGTAAATCTGGTTCTCTAAAGGAACATCAATCTCATTATGCATCTCACTATGTGTGGATGAACCTTCAAGCTTTCCAACAGGCAGAAAAGCCTATGGGAGGTTGAATCGAGAGCTTTTTGGTAATCAATCCAGGCCATCGACAGATTCCGATTGTAGACTGCAGCGTCTTTGCAGACGCTTCTCTCGATTAGCAGGTTTTTCCGACAGCTTGCTGAGTCTCATTTCGATCCACGTTGTTCGTAGATCTCTCTCCACACAGGTCCAATTGTCCGCAAAATCCTGCCGTTCAGGATAGCTGTAAAGATCTTATACAGTATATTCAGACAAATTATTGGCCTTTAGTTCCTTGCGTTGGACAAGTCGCCTTTCTTCCGTAAGAGTACAGTGCGTCCTAACACCAGCCACTGCGGAATGGGCGTCTCCGACTTCAAATATGAGGTGAAGATCCGGGCCAGACGTTGGTGTGTAGAAGTAAACTTCTTCCACCAGACGTTCTTGATACCATCCGGTCAGGTAGCGGAGAAGTTCTTCGTACCCCTCCGTGCTTCCTTCACCTCGACGTTTCTCCACAACGTATCTCCACAGACCCTAAGAGTGGCTCTATGAGTACTTTATTACCATCTTTGTTGCTCCTATGGTGTTAAGCGCGACCTGCACTGCCGAACGCTCCCAGAGAGATAGAGTCAATTACCGAGAACAAGTTGTGTAAAATTTACTGGAACTTCAAGTTCAAGCTAAAAGTTCCTATTGTGCACTCAAGGCCTGACATCGTACTTCTTGACAAAGAGAAACGTACTTTGTTCGTGATAGAATTCTCGGCTACGGCCGACGCCAACATTATTTGGGTCGCTCCATGTCCTTAAGACTCACGAAGGTTTCGCCGGCCCTTCATCGTGATTTCATCGTACCATGTGGTCACCCATCTCACGGTTGTGAGGTGTGGCCATGGGTGCGATTTACCTCACAAATTACTCTTAAAAATCGTAATCAGCATCGTATACGATGTCGCATACGATGTCGTATACGACATCGTATTTTTCAATACGGAGGGGAACCAGTTGTTAGGGGGATGAACACAAAGATTGAGCAGGTTAGGTTCTTCACTGAAATTAATAACTATGATTGGATTTTGTTAACGGAAACATGGTTAAACCCTGAAGTGTATTCAAACGAAATACGTGATCATAAATACATATGTTATAGAAATGATAAGATAGGGAGAATAGGTGGCGGTACGCTGATTGCTATAAATACTGAAATAAAATCAAAAGAAGTATTTTTGAAAAGATTGAAGGGGCTTTGTCCAAATATTAATATCATGCATTCAAAGTTTCCGAAGAAAACTTCTCTAGGGTGATAGTTGTTATTTGCATTCCACCGCAGTTAAGAATAGATGACTTTATTTCATTTATATAAGAAATGGCCATTTTTGGGACAATGTACCCAATGAAATTCTCAATTGTAGGTGATTTCAATACAGAAACATTGATTGATTGTGATAAAGATGCTAACCCTGATAATAAAATAAAAAGCCTCAGAGAATTTGCTCATTCTATTGACCTAACCCAATACAATCACATCAGAAATAAAAATGGAAAATGTCCAGATTTAGTTTTTGCTAATACTGATTGTATCATAAACTCAACTAACGATACAATTGTTCAGGAGGATGTGCACCATCCAGCATTAACAGTTGATTATGACTGTAAAAAAGATAAACTCGAATGTAAATTCAAGATTGATGGAGTAAGTAGCTTTGAGTTTAAAAAAGAGATTATATTGGTCTTTGTGCTAAAATAGCTCAAGTGGATTGGAGTGAATTATACGCGATCGAAGACTCAGGAATAGCATGTCACTATTTAACCAATAAGATTTCAACTAATTTAATTCAACTAATTCAACTAATGAGATTTCAAGAGAAAAGCAAAGAAAAAAATATCAACAAGTCACCTTCAGAAGAAGATACGCTTAGCAGTGTTTGCAAAATAGGAAAAAAATTAATTCACAATGATTCAAAAAATTATCTATTACATGCAGAAAATTCAATAAGAGACGATCCACGAAAAATCTCGAACATCACTTCAAAACTTAAAAATAAAACATGAATACCGTGGATTATGACGAATGAGGGTACTGAATTGTGTGATGCAAATGAGATTGTTGGAACGTTTGCGAATTTCTCTGAAAGCGTATATGTAGAAGAAGACAGTGTTAATGACAGTGAAATTTTAAATATTATAATAGGTCATGATCTATTTGGTTATAAAATGCTAATTTTTCCAACACAAGTAGAGAAGGCCATAAAAAGGCTTTCGGTTAAACAAACTGCCGGTAGTGACATGATTTCGAGCTTTATTGTAAAAGATTGTTATCCTCAATATAATCAAACCGCTTACTCATGTTTATAATCTTGCCTTGAAAAGCGGAGTACTATATACCCAATGATATGGAAAGAAACCCGTGTCTGCCCAGTCTTCAAGGGTGGTGATAGGTCGGACGTAAGTAATTATCGGCCTATGGCTATACTTCTCTAAAATATTTGAGAGTTGCATTGCCGAAGAATTCATGTCGTATCTGAGACCTATCCTGATCAGTGAGCAGCACGGATTTGTGCCTATGAGATCGACAGTAAGTAATCTTACTGAATTTATGTAATTCACGTCTGATGCGCTAAAATACAGGGAACAAATTGATGTAATATAGTTGGACTTTTCAAAAGCCTTTGATAAGGTTAATTAAAAACTACACTTTGTTTAATTTGCGGGTTATTCGTCTGAGACTTACACTCGAAAGTGTGCAAAAAAGATTCATAAGATACTTGGTGTACAAAGTAGGTGGAATTTATTCAGAAAAGGGTAGAAATTATGTAATACTATATAAAAGATTCAATGTTTTTCAAAGAGGCAGCAGCCATCTCTCTTCCTCAGTTGCTTTTGCTGTAATGTTTAATTAATTTTTTCCGGGCTGCTTCCAATCCCTCAAGAATACTCTCATCTAACCCATTTAAATCCGCTTTTTGCCTTAAGTCAGATATTGTTCCTTCTATTTTGTCGACAAGCATGTTGAATCCAATGATTATTAAAGGCAGTGTGACGTACTTTCTTCCGCTAAAAGGTTCAGATAGTTTTTTAAAGTCTCGAAGAATCTTTCAGACTCTTGTCATCAGCAGCCACTCGTAATCAGAAATGAGATACTTCCGTGAAGTTGGATATATCTAATATAGAAGAGTTTATGCTCACTGCATACGAGTTTCAGTCCTAATCATAGCGAGTGTTAAATTAAAAAGTCGTCATATCAACAATAATTAGTAGCATCTTTTCATTAGTGATCTCACAACAACTCTGTAACTTGTTCTGCCATTGCTTGGAGTTCTTCAAGAGTGTAAAAAGTTTCTCTAATTTAAAAAGAGGAAACTTATGTGATAAACTGTCATTATCCATTAAAAATTATCGTCCTGTTCCAGATTCTCTTTTCGATCTACTTTTTCTTCCTCTTCTTCTTTTTTTTCATCTCTTTCTATTCCGACATCTCCATCGTAATCATCTTCATTCCCTCCATCATGAATAACGTCGATCTTTAGCAAGCTTAATGGATCATGGACACTGAGATTTAAAACGTGGGCATAATAACGGAAGTGCTGTTCTTCAGAATCAAAATTGATTAGAACAGATAGTTCTTTCATGAAGATAGTATTTGCTGAAGCATTGCCCACAGTAATACCTTCAACTTTCTGTCAATTTATAAGAATCAAGTGCTTTATGAAAAGCTTTAGAGATTTCTCGACCTGTATGTTTGCCATTTGAAAGAATGAAAAAGATGCTTAACGAATGTAATGTGTAACGAATAAAATCATTATTTATAAAATGAGCTGTTATTCCAAAATACGAGCGGTGAGCAATCGACGTTCAATTATCTAAGGTAAATGAAATTTTTGAAAGATTTTTTTGGAAAATTTTCATAACTATCTGCTCAATTTCTAAAAATCGAGCTGCAGTTAATGACTTGAGCGCGTTATGCATAGGTACATCAGCCTTAGGATTTAAATGATGAAACAGGTTTTGAGTTTCATCGTCAACGAAAAAGCTGAATGATAAGTATTTCTTCGATATCCTATCCACAATCTTCTTGTTGAAGAATCCTTGAACAAAAATCTGCAATAAACACTAAATTTTAATTTCCCTTAATAATGATAAATTTCGATAAATTACGAGGAAAAAGCATTTTTCGCCAAACCTCCAAATATTTTTAAAAGCAATCTGAAAAAAGCTGATGTAATTTTTAAACAAAAAGTAATAATTTATAGAGGTTACATCTGAGAAGATGAAAAATAAAATCTATTTTAAGGACCCTAAAGGAAATAAGAATACAAAAAAAAATGTCTGCGATTTTTCCTAATATGCAGGTTATTATACTCATATTATTATAATTACCTCTTTCTATGATGCGGAAGACGACTCTTTCTTTGTCTGCATATGCTAGGGCATATACATTTGGATGCTTTCTGCGAAGATGCCGCATCAAACCAGTCGTATTGCCATCTGTCGTCTGATGATTACACCTTTTTCCTCTGGGGGCACAGCATACACTTTCTCATTCTACAATCATTCTCGCGAAAATATTCAAAGGATTCAGTAAAGGGCTTTGCATCGTGTTTCCTTCGCTTGGATCGAAATATTTCGCCACCTATGTCGTCCATTTCGGGGTTGTATTTAGAGGTTTTTACAGCTGTCTCAACTTAAATAATTTCAATAATAATAAAAAGTTGATAATCAGTAATCAGTAGTTGATTATGAATTACTTGAAATTTTTCAACAATACTACAGAAAGATAGATTGAATGAATTATTATCCGTAAGGTTAGATGAGTTACACAGATTTGGATATCTTTGTATTTAATGTACAAGCATAGATATAATATTAAACATAAAGAATTTTACATCCACACAACTTTTTATATTGCTGAATAAATCACTAAGATTATTTTAAATGGTAAATCTTTTAAACTGCGATGAAATTGATACCAAATATAACATGATTTAAGCAATAGAAATATATGAAAAATTGCTATCATGGAAATTCAAATTTGAAAACTCAAACTCTAAAAGACAGAAATTTAATTTTTTTTAAATCTTGCTTCTGATATTTCTGCCTCCACATCGTCATTGGGATTATTTTCTTCGTCCGAAACTTTCCTTTTTTGGTATGAATGTCCTGCCTACATCGTTGATATTTACCGGGTTTCTCTCAAAACATTTCAAATAATATTTGACAACAAACGTACCTTCGTACCTTTTCGTACCTTTTGAGTGTGTCCTCGTTGGTGGTAATACGGAACGTCCACGTATAGCACCTGTCGCTTGGTTTGATTCTTCTTCCCATTGCAACTCCCTATTTTTTACTGTGACGAATCCTAAATTCCTATGTTTAATTTCCTCTCTTTGCACTTTTGTTTTCTATCTTTCACTTATTACATTATTTTCCGAACTGTATTTTTTTTACTAATCAATACTATTTGTCGATTTTTAGGTTCAGTTTTTCGTTTTTAGACCCCTCACTTTTGCAATCCGGCTACACGAAGTTCACAAAAGGCATCTTATTTTGAGGGTAATTTTATTATTTGTTGAAGGTGACAGAGTTTGCGGGCTCGCGAAGTATACCAACTTTTTTTTAGCGACATATATATCTACCTGCACTTTTTTCTAATATAATTTCATATTTTTTAATATATCACCATAAACACAATTCATTATATCGATATATATTTTTTTTTAACAAATAAATGACGCACATGAAATTCGCAATAAAATTCCTTCATAACTGACCACCCCTCGACTTTTCGAGGCTTTTTGGACTTCGGAGATTTTGTGCCAAGTTTGTGACAGGGTTACCCACTAAAGGAAGGTTGAAAGATGTGGAATGTCGAGAGCCGGGTGAAGTCAGAAACAAATATAAGAGTCATGTTAATTGGTGTTTATTGACTAACTTACATTAGTTGGAGGACCTGTTGGCCCCAAGCGATGGTTAAGCTCGTCCGATTACGCCCGAGAACAGGTGGAAAGGAGGACTTAAAGGAGCCAGGTTGACTCCTGGTGAAGCGACGTTGAAGTACGACGGGAGTAGCAAAAGCAAGATGACCAGTTACTTTGGTCATAGGCAGCGCGAGACTGAGGTTGGCGTGGGTCACGGTCTTGGGACAAGCATACAGTGTGTCCCATATTTATAGGGCCACCCCATTTTTTAAGGTTAATTTTTTTTCTATTGGAACAAACTGCACCAAATTTTTTGAGTGAATAAATGAGTAGAGTTAACGATTTTTCCTAAAATATAGAGCTCGCAATTCCATTCGTTCATTTATTTGGGCATTTTTTCGAAAAAATC
>JAUMHM010074091.1:0-13931 GCA_032362435.1 Melikaiella ostensackeni
CGCGTAATTGCTCAGAGGGTATACGCACAGACATAATGATGTAGCGGGCATTATACATCAACAGCTTGCCCTAAACCTAGGACTCTTAACAGAATGGATGCCATTTAATAGATACATTTCAGAGCCCGCCTTAGGGAACGAAGACTATATCTTGTATTGGGATGTTACTATCGAGACGAATCATTATATCCGAGCCAAGCGATCCAACAACGTAATGCGCGAAAAAAGGTGGAGAAGTCTATATTATGGACGTTGCTTGTACACTTAACCGCAACTTGTACGCAAGCTATACAACCAAGATCCATAAGTATAGCGAGCTAAGGCTTGAAGTAAAGACAATATGGAGAAATGTGAAACATGCATCTATTCTTCCTATTGTGGTTTCGGCTACAGGTAATTTGCACGCTAAGGTGGACCAAAAATCGCCAAGTTTGAAATGTGCAATGGGCCTGTGGAAATGCTTGTATCTTTTTGAAAAAAAATCCCTAAAAAAATGTGATCCAATCTACAGAAATGTTGCATTTTCTCATCATATCTTTGTACTTTCGTGCTCACAAAAAAATGTTAACGAAAATATTCGCCCAATATTTCTATGATAAATTTGATAGTGTTGTGTAATTTTATAGACAAAAAAATTTAGATACATTTTTTTACATATTTTCAATACGAATTTGTTGGTACCTTATAAACTATTTTTCAATCGTTATTATTTTTTTTAATCAAAGATAAATAGAAAAGTACTAAATAAACACAAAAAATATTGATATGCTTCCAATGAATAATATCGAAAATACCTACAAGTCTAAGTACACTAAAATTCTTAATTGTTAGAACAAGAGGTAAATTATGTAAATAAATGTATCTGAAATTTTGTATTCATAAAATTACACAACAACATCAAATTTGGCACAGAAAATTAAGTTAATGTACACATTTTTTTGTAAGATTTTACATTTTACATTACATTTCAATGTGAACATTTTTTGGGACCACGAAAGCAAAGTAGATATTTAGAGTTTAAGCTTTGACCTCGATGAGGGACTGCAAGATTTTATCCGAATGGGTAACATATTTTGAGGGATTTCTTTCTTTCCAAAAAGGAACAAGAATTCCCGGAGGCCCATTGCATTTTTGAAACTTGGCGATTTTTGGACCACCCAAGTGCACGCAAGATGCACTGAGCATCTCAAACATCTAGGAGTCAGTAGGGTACTAACAACAGCTCAGAAAACGGGTTTGCTAAACACCAGTCGCGTTGTAAGAAACTTCCTAGACCATAAGAAAGTAAGCAATTGAAATTTTATAATTCCAAGCTAAATTTTTACTAAATACAACATCTTCGCAAGAAGTTTTAAACATCCTTCAACAATTTCAACATCTTTAACTCAATAGGCATTCGACACAGTCCGTGGCTGATGATGGAAAAAACTGGGTTTCCTCAAAAAAGTTGAAAAGCATAAAAAAAATTGAGGTCACTGGCAGCATTATTTCCTTGCAAGTACAAGCGCATACAGACACAGGAAAAACGTAAGTGCTAAACATAATAATTTTTTGCAAACGGGTAATGGAAGATAAATAATTAAGGTTTCCGTTGATATGAATATGATAATGACTTATGTAGCTTATATGGTTGTAATGTTGTGAAAGTTCGTGCGACGTGCGAGTTGCCGAAAAAACTTCACCAGTTCAAGATTCAGGTTTTTCTTCCTCCCAAGGTTTAGGAAGAGCTGTGGTGGCTTCTCTGACTTCCTCCTTGAACATTCTCGGTTAGGGGGGCGGGGATACGGTATGTTATGGGCAAGCAAGGTTCTTCATAAATTTGATACCGTTTATTGTGTATGTTGTGTCAAAGATGTTTGGTTGTGTTGGCATATGAAAGCCTCTAGCTTGCTATATTGGTTACGCTTTACGCGAAGCCTTCTATATAGTAACTGTAGTGTTTTCTCTCTTCTATTCCTTTGCTTCAAGATGCGTTTACCGCATTCATAGCATAATTATATTTATAAACTATTTTTTAATTATTGACTAAAATACTATGTACATAATTTTAATGGGAACTGTAAGTGAACTGATACTCAATTAAATATTTTTATTACATTTTAATGATGTTTCAAATGCATCCCATATTAGCTTACAATTATTTTTATCAATAATACAATCAAAATAATAGTATAATAATAATAATTGAACATTAAGTAATTGAGAATAATTTTTTTAATGCGTTTGTATTTTCACGTAATGTGATTATTCAATTTATATTTCTTCAACAAACTTGTATGAGATAAACTTAAAAAAAGAACAAATTTTCAAACAAAACATGAAACAGCAGAAAATACGGATTTTCTATAAAACGGTTGTATTTTCAAGAAGAAAGTTGATTTTTCATCCATAGTGATTCATTGTTGTGAATACAAGAAGACAAATTTTCGGAAAAACTAATGAATTTTCAATATCATAGTTGAATTTTCAACCGAAGGAATGAATCTTCTACACAAAAATACTACTTTTTAAGGAACTAAATGAATTATCTACTAAAAAATGATGAATTTTTAGAGAGAAAATGAAATATTTGATTTTTTATTTAAATGAATTAGTTTTCATTTAAAAACGGAAACAAATTTTAAACAAAATAATTTCAATTTGAAGGAAATGAATTATTTTTCAACAAAGTACATCAGCGTTCGACCAAATATTCTACATTTGTATTAGACTGTTAAATCTTCTAGCAGAAAATACGAAGTTTCTATAAAAAAGTTGCATTTTTAAGAAATAAGTTAATTTTTCATCCATAGTGATTAATTTTTGCGAACCAAAGATGACAAATTTTCAAGAAAATTAATGAATTTTTAATGAAGTAGCTTAATTTTCAACCAATGAAATGCATCAACTTTCGAATATTAATGTTAAAAAAAAGTATATACTTGAAGAAGAAAATAATTTAAAAAAGGTGAAATTTAATTTAAAAGGTGAAATCCCTCAAAACAAACTCTCGAAAGAAATGAGAGTACACAAACGCCGCCAAATAATATATTATTATTAGCATTAAACAAAAATTTATAGTATAAAAAAATATATATATGGCATAATAACAATTTCACAATAGAATGTTGTGAGATCAATAACATTCGCCAAATACTATCAGAGAGTACAACATTTTTGTCATTAATAGATTTTAATATTTCAATTATTCCTTTCCCGCAAGAAGAATATCTTCAATAGAACAGAACAACAGAACAACAGAATTTGCAATTACAAACTTTCTTGAAGATGCACATTTGGCGGATCTGTCTTTATAATGGACTTTGAATGAATATCTGAAATGAGTATATAGGCGCTGTCCGTCTGGTATTATGAAAAATATTATGTAACAGCGCCGCCACCAATCTGGCACTATTGGGATGAAATTTGAATTTCAATGAAATATTTAAAGAAATCTTACAGTAAATAATTAATTTCGAACCGTAGTGAAATATTTTTAAATACAATGAATTGATATTCATTGCACTTTGTCATTAACATTCCTCCAAGAAATTTGAGATGCACAATAGTTCGCATGTCAGATGGCGCTGTTGTCAATGTTTGAGAGACACCCTGCTCATATAAAAACAGGCCCGCCAAATGTGCATCTCCATGAAATCTTTGTAATTGCAAATTCTGTAATTCATATTATTATTATTATTATTATTATTATTATTATTATTATTGGACATATTTTATTTGTGGAAAAGGAATAATTAAAATATTAAAATCTATTAATGACGAAAATGTTGTACTCACTAATAGTATTTGACGAATGATATTGATCTCACAACATTCTGTTGTGAAATTGTTATGATTCCTTATATATATATATATATATATATATATATATATTTATACTATAAATTTTCGTTTAATGCTAGTAATAATGTATTATTTGGCGGCGTGTTTGTACCCTCGTTTCTTTCGAGTTCCTTATTTCGGTCAAGGTCGTGATTCGGTTACGTCTTCCATGAAAAAAGCAAACGCTTTTTTTCTTTTGCGGTCCAGCACCATTTGCATTAGGCCATGTTGCAGTGATGAAATCTGTTCTAATGTGACACGTACGAACTTTGAAAAACTTAATTATTGGAGACTAAGGTAAAATAGTAGAATTCAATTTTTTAATTTACAGTAGCTTATGCTAGATCCTTAAACTATAAAATGCAAAAGAACGTTGCACGCAATTTAACTAATCATCTGCAGTTATTATGGTAAATTATTGCAATGACCTCTGGAATATAATACTAAATGAAGTAAAGTTACCAACGTACAAACTTGGGAAAATTACAGGATGTCGTTATTTTACTTGGCAACGATGGTGCACTAAAAAGCCGTATATTTTCCCTTTCCATAGTTTGTTGATCCTCCAGATGTATGTCATCTAACCACTGCTTTGCAGAAAATTGATTTTTTGAACCGCAAGTTTTCATATGAAATAATTTCAGGTTTTTGTTCTTATAAGACTTCAAACAGAAAGCGCAAATGTGTTCAAATTGTTTTAGGTCTAAATTCATTTGTTCCATATGTTTCGTACTCTCAGACCTTGTTTCTTCTATATCAGAGCTGAGTGACTTTGGTTGAATTGCAATATATTTTACTTTCTCTTCAAGCATATTTGAATGATTTACAAAAGAAACTGGACTATTGGAAGAATAAAAATCTGTTGCAGAATCATTGCCATCAATCAGCGTCGAACATGGTGCAGAGAATTTACTGTGCTGAGCTTCTGTTGCTTCTACATCTCTGGATAAATTTTCTTTAGAAGATACGTGAACGATTCTGGAATCATCCATTCTGCAAAGAAAAAAAGAATAATTCTACTAACGACAACATGAATGATTATGTTTTTATCTGAGAAATCAAATTTGATCGCTTGAAACTTCTTTAAAAATACTATCGTACTTTGGAAAAACCCGTTAACTGCAAGCATATTGAAAGATGAGTTTGCTATATCGTTGGAATCGTAAAAGAAACATGTACCTGTTCGTGATAATAATTTTTTTTAATTGTTAATACTATTGAAAATAATATTTTAAATTATTGTTAACCAGTATGAATTGCAAAGAATGACGAGCCTCGTTTCGGAACAGAACTTCCTAACTGGCAGTTATGGACTTCTCTAAAAGATCGAACGGCTTTCTGCAGCCACCGTGTTTTCGGAAAGATTCGAATGTAGTTAACGGCAACCCACTATAGACCAGGCGACCCAGAAATATTGCTAAGAACAAGTATGGAAATTGAACAAAAGGAACTATGTATCGTTTTGTAGACAGTTAAAAGTACATAAAGAATGATTCTTATATGTATCTGCATCGAGTAATATCCTTTCGTTATGTTGACCGTGGAAAATCACATCAGTATAGGCGACATAATGAAATAACTAATATATTAAAGAATGATTTCGTAATATGAAGTTTTTTTCCATTTTTATCATAAATGTGGCCAAATCACGAAATGGTTGAAATAACGATCAAACAACATATATGTTTATATAGTCTGGCTCAATTTATTTAATCGTAAATTGATATTTTTCACGTGTGCGCGTAGTCGATTCTCATCGCACCTACACCAAAATGACAAGAGTGAGATACCATTTTATTCGTCAGATTTTGTACTTCGAGTCTGACCTACCCACATTTCTGTTCATTTTCACCTCTTTAAAAAAAAATTTGCTCAAAGCACATTCGAGTGCACGAACGCACAGTAGTCAGGAGACTCCCAAAAAGTATAAAAAATTCAAGCTTCTGTTATATTTTTATAAAGCTTTTCATAAGGGTCTTTTTGGGGTCGCTGAATTCGAAAATCTTGTAAAAAGTTGAAAAATCAAAATGGCGGATACAATATGGCAGCCATAATTTCAAGATTTTCATACATTTGCATAAGATTTGTTATAATGGAGTTCCTGGCCATACTTATTTCGAATTTGGCGTCAACAGTTGAACACTCAAAATAGCAGATCCAATATGTCCGCCATTGCATCAAAATTCTTAAATATTTGCTCGAAACTGCGTACGATGGTAGGTAGAGAAGCTCGCAAGGCTAAATAGTCTAAATAAAGTAAATGAATGAGTGTTGGCGGATTGTTTGTGAGTTTATCTACAAACCCAACAACCTGCAAATATCCCAACCCGACCCGCACCAATTTTGCACATTCCTAAAAATGGAACAAATAATATTTTCCATGTAGCCTGGAGTCGGTCGAGGAATATTAGTTACACTTTTACTTGAGACCGCATTTTTATATTATTTCTCACAGAGATGATTGCCTGTTACCACCCCGGGAGGGGTGGTCTCAACGGAAGACGCACGGTATCCCAGAAGGAAGTCTCCTCTGGCGGAAACCCTCCTTCCCAATAAAAGAGTACTTAGTGGACCAGCTGGCCACGCGGAAGAAGTGCATGTATCCGCAGTGTTTAATGCAGAAAGGCTATGTGGGCCAGAAAGAACTGCCGGCGGTGTCGTGGGAGAACCCGTAGTGATGGTCTCAAAAAATCTGGGAAGGTGGCCTCAATGGATATACACGCTCTCTAGATTAAGCCTCAGGAGATAGGGGCAGAGAGCCCTTGCTCCTCGAAGAGCTTGTCTCAATGTAGGACGCACGATCTCCGAGATGGATCTCAGGGGGAGGTGGTCTCAATTAAGGAGACACGCTCTCGCGGAACGAAGTTCAGTGGTATGGTGAAGTTGAGTGGAACCGCTGGACTACCGACGGATGTTGTAAATGATAGAGATAATGATTATGACGATGACATGTTGAACAGAAATGAATTTAAGAATTTGACTGGAGTTTGGGGAGACGTTTTAGAAAATTTGCGTGAAAATGATGACGAAGACGAGAAACCTGAAAAAAATTAACAGATACTCCGATTAGAATGTTTGAAAAAGTACAAATAGACTTAGGAGGCCCTTTGACTGTCACCGAGTCCGTTGAACAGTACATGTGTACATGGCAAGAGAAAGAGAGAGGGGGGAGAAAGAGAGGAAGCAAGAGACAGAGAAAGTTACTAAAACATACATGAAACAATACGGAAACTAAAGGGTATAATTCCTAAAATTCAAGTATTATCAAATGTTTATGATTTAAAAACTTTCTGTTAAGCTAGAAAACTAACTGAAACTGGTTGAAATATTTTATGTTTAAAATATTACTATATAACTATGTATTACTATATATAACTATGTATATTGACAATTTCCAGAATTCATTCGCATTGTAAACAGTAGGGTTACCTAAAGAGTCATAACTTAAAGTTTAGATATTAAATTTAATGAAGGAATTTTGAAGCTTTAACTGAAATCTTATTGAGAAAATCTATCGAGATCATAACATTTAAGAATTTCGCATTTTTTGAATTTTGCATGATTCGAATTTGAATTTTTGAACGAATTGAATCTTGAATCAAATTTAGTTGAAATCACAAAGATAAATAAATTAGTAAAGTATGTTTAAAGACATGAATATCATGATTATTAAATTCATCAAATTAGTTGAAATTCCATTAGCATTTGATACTGATATTGATTATAACAGTTGACAGGCATAGTCACCATATTTGTTTTGTTGTATCATAAACCTGGAACTAGAGGTAGTAGAACGAGTAATGATAGTTAAACTTACCTTCCTAATGGCATATTTCCAACGCAGCTGACGGCAAATCTAAAAATTAAGGGTTAATTCATAAGACATCATTAAATTCCTGAGATTTTGAAATTTAAAGAGTGAAATGCAAATTTTTATCACTGATAGATTCGAACTAAATCTAAAACATTAATTTTGCGAGTTTGTTGAAAAAAAACACTTTATGGAAGTGCCTTCTTATTAAGAAAGGGAGTGTATCGAGCGCACAAATTTGCATTTCATCCGAGAGGAACAGGACCGTCGCTTCTGCAAAATGCGCGGTTTCGATCTGAAATTATAAAATATTCGAGCGGAAAGTAAAAAGATGGTCCGTTTCTTTTTTTGTCAATCGTACATCCGAAATCATTGAATAAATTCATTTTTGTTATTTTCTCATTTAATTTAATTAAATTTGCTCATTTTGCCCAAATACCATTTCACAGCAAAAAAGAGGACTTTCATCGAAGGGTTGGATTTCTGAGCCCTTAATTGCAGAACGGACCACGGAGAAGTTTCAGCGGATGCATTCTTTCCTCAATAAATTTAACTAAATTTCTTTTAACAAATCGAAATTGAAATGAGAACTACGGAAAGATCCGACTTTTAATTCGTTTCGCGCCAAAATTAAGCTTTGCGCGTTACATCCGTCACGTACTAGCCATCTTCTCGCGAGAGCAAAACGTGTTCTCAGATTAAAAATTTTAATTTAAAAAAAAGGAAGGAAATGGTTTAAAGAGTTTAAAAATAATTCTAGATAAATGAAATATTGGTTATAATAACATCATATCCAAAAAAATGTGATAAAGGAAAGAGTGGAGTGAAGAGAGGGTGTGTGGGAGTGGAGAAGGATTTAATGTAAGAGGGATAGTGGGCGCTACGGTGGACGGAGAGAGGACAAAGTATAGAGGAGCAGAAGGAGGAGGCGAGGGGTGGTAGAGTGGGGTCCAAAGGGTAGAGGAGGAAGATGAAGAGGGCTGAGGAGGGGTGGAGACGTAGTCAGGGGGAAGGGGAAGTAATTCTTGACATCGCGGTGGTGGCGGCGAGATTTTCTTGTAAGGTACCTCGCGACCCTAGAAATATAGGGTTCTGTCTTGAATTTTGAAAGTCACATGATTTTTATTTGTTTTCTATTACTTCACATAGAGAACAAGTGAAAATCAAGTGACATTAAAAATTGTTGTCACTTTTTTACAGTAAAGCTGTTTTTTTAACGTTTGATTCAAACCAATGGAAAAGAGGCTTATGCTAGAAATTTTGGAGTCCTGCGCTAGAAACCTTAAATGCTCCCGCTAAAGGGCCTGGAACTTTACGGGCAGAGATTGGAGGGAAAATAGTGTGGGAGAGGATTTATAAATTCACCAGAAATTTACAGAAATTTTTGGATTCCTTCGGAAAATCTTTAGATACCTTAAATTTCTAAAGTTTACAGAATTTCCTCAATTTTACGTAATTTATGGTATAAAAAAATTGCTAAAACTTAAAATAATTTATGGTAATTTTTAATGAATAAATATTAGGTATTAATGACAGTATCTTATCTTTTTGCAACAACAACCTCTGAAGTTGCACTTCATGTCCCTCAAAATTATGTTTGACATAGCTCTTTTCAGCACAGTGACGTCACAGTGTGTGAAGTAGTTACTTTACACACCGGCCGCCATTATCGCACATACGTATTTTAAAAGAGAAATTTTACACACGAGTTGCTAATAGTAAAATGCTGCCTGAAGTTTTATAAAAACCATTCCTCTGCACGAGCAATCTGAATAACTGCATTTTTAAGATAGTTGCAGCTCTTTTAGGTCAAAAAGGAGTTTAAGTAGTGTTTTCGTCAAAATGAAACTAAATACACAAAGAGGGTCAGTTAACAGTCCTCTACTGAATTGTCATATGAAATATAGTAAAAACATCTAATTGATCTTAAAATTGGTTACAAAGTATTAGGCCTGTCGAAGAGGGATCTTAGCAATTTCAAAAATGTCCGCCGTTGGCAGAGGTTAAAATTGGATTTTAAAAATTTCGTAAATCGAATGAAAAAACGAAAATAAATTCAACCACGTGGATGTAAAATAATTTTGTAAAACAAAAAAATACCGGAAATCTAAAAAAACTCCTTAGTAGAGAAAGCAGACAAATCGTGAACTGTTTATTGTCAAAAACAGATTTAAGTATTTTTTTTTAATTGAGTTTTATTCATTCCTTCCATGTATACCTTTGTAGGTTTTTCTATACCTAAATCTCCCCTCTTCCACAGAAGGTCAACAAACAGTAACCCAACAACTAAACCCCACTTTCCTCAATTACCCCGAATACCCCACTCTCAATAAGCTTTCAGGGCAATGAGCCTTCGTCCGAGAGCTGACGACATTTTTCATGTATCATTTCCTACCCCCTTAGGTGTCAGTATATTTATTTTTGCAATTGACATTGTTGAAAAATGAATGACTTTTGCATGATTTTCTACCGTCTGGCTGTTTAAGAACCAGTTATTTTCACTGAAAAACACTCAAAAATATACTTGCCCGACGTTTTGTCCAGTTGCAAGATGGCGCTACAATCGTTCAGGATTGCCAATTTTTAAGGGGTATGTGCATGATTTTCTACGGTCTGGCTGTTTAAGGACCAGTTATTATTGCTGGAAAACACTCGAAAATACACTTGATACACTTTAATCCGATTGCAAGACGGCACTAGTCGCCCAAACTTGTCAATTTTTTGGGCGGTTGGTATATCATTTTCTACCGGGTGCTTTTTTGTAGACTGCTTATTTTTACTGAAACACTCGAAAATCCACTTGCCAGAAGTTTTGCCCGGTTGCTACATGGCATAAGTCGTCTAAAATTATCAATTTTTTGGGGGTGGGTGTATCATTTTCTATCGGGTTTTTCTGCATTAATTACTTCTTTTAGTATTGTAATATTATTGATTTCTACAGATTTTCCTATAATAACACCTATGATAATGCCTATAATAATTTCCTATAATTCTTTTTAAACAGACTTGCCTATCATCAAGAAAAAATCGTAGCAATATTCATGACGGAAAAGTAAGTACAAGCCTACGATCATTTTTCTATAAAATTTTTTCGTAAGTGAAAAAAGAAATTGCATCATGCAATGCATGGATATCGATTTTCATTACTGAAAATATATTGAGCTAAAGAATGTATACTTGTGTAATCAAATGATCAGGCATATTACTCTAAGGTATGTGTAAAAGGATTCAAATTCGTACTTTCAAGCAAATTCTCCCCAACTTCAAATAGTTCCTCACGTTTTTCTAAATAGGAAAAAAAGTATGTGTTGCACGAATAATTTTGTTCAGCCCATCGATCACTCTATTATTTCATGTCAAAATTTTGTTTTTATATTATCTCACGTTCTGTTTTACAACTTCGATTTTGAAGAAACGAGTTTGGATATTTAGTGTTTTCGATACCTAATGAAGGACTTGAAAACTAAGGATAAAAAATGAACTGTCTGGGATAAAATTTGTTGAATAAATTCAGTTGCAAGCATTCTTACAGGAATAGTTTTATGGAATAAGAAGGTGTGAATGAGAAGGACCCCAAAATTGTACGTGTATGGCTTTACAGCAAAAACAATAAAACCGGGTACCCTTCCTGTCCTTTTCTCGCATTGTCCTTTATATACATTTCGGGAAAGTTGAATTGTTGACACTATCGTATGCTATTACACAAATATCATTATTTGTAGAAACAGTATAATTCTTCATTCAAGTGGAACATAACACGTATGAATTTTAAACGCGATTGAAGTTTTAAATTTGTTGAATTTAGTCTTATTAAAAAAAGCTACAGCCCTGATTTCTTTATAACGTCATCTGCGTTATAGTTCACTTTGTCATCTTGTCTTTGTCAACTTTTACTCTAGCATCAGATCATTTTGAAGTTATAATAAATCTATGCTTTTAATAGTTACTGATGCTCTTTAGTATTGTCGATACTCCGATAAGATCAATCTATATTACAACAGAATTTCTAAAGGAAATCCTGGAAATTGTGTTTAATTTCTAGATGAGGCAAGTATATTATGCACCGTAGAAAAGGGATTTAAGTAGAAATATTAGTTAGATGCCTTTTCCTCTGGGAGAAATTTTTTTCCAAATTTCCATAGCAAATTTAGCTGAAAATTCAGTAAACGCAATATGGGGCGTTATTTCTAAAATGTCCCACCCTAGAAAAGTTTAGTTCTCTGACCGTACTCAAACATAGTCAAAATGAGAGGGTGACATATTTGGGTTTTAAGCTGACGCTACGCATTTTGACTATCTCTAATTTCTTAAATATCGATGAAAAAATTTGTTGTATAATACAGTTTCCATAGGTCTTTTACGCACATTTCATTTATCATAAGAATTTCTTCAATAAATAAATATTTGACTTTCAAATATGAAGGTCAAAAATAAATTTGACATTTTTCAAGTTCGGACACTTGATTTTTTTTCAACAGTCTAGAAAGAAAGATGAGATTTTTTACTCTAAGATCCCTGAGTTTGAGAGTGATATATTCGAATTATTAAACAAAGATGCTTCGGCGGAATAAAACCCGTGGGGACGCAGTGAGCTGATAGAGAGACCCCGAAAGCTGGCGAAAATTCGATATTTTATTGGATCAGTATGAAAGTTGGTGAAAAGGAGTTTTTGAGGTCGCCGATTTTGAAATTGACGTCAAAAGCTACATATTCAAAATGTCGGATCAAACATGACGAAAAAAATTCTAAATTTTTACGGATGTGCTTGAAACTTGGCACAAAGGAATTTCTGTGATCCCCTTTTTCGATTTCGACGTCAAAAGTTGCACATTCAAAACAGCGGATCCAAAATGGCAGAAAAAATATTAAGGCTAAAATGTTTAAATAATAGCTTTTAACATCAACTTCTGAATTAGCGATTCCAAAAACTTCCTTGCACCAAGTTTCATAGAAATATGTAAAAATTTTGAAATTTTAGCCGACGTATTGGATCCGCCATTTTGAATTTGTAACTTTTGACATCGAAATCAAAATCAGTGGCCTCAAAAACACCCTTGTACTAATTTTTAGGTATATCTGTAACATTTTTTCAATTTGACCACCATATTGGATCCGCCATTTTGAGTTTGTAACTTTTGACGTCAAATTCAAATCAGCGACCTCAGAAACTTCTTTTCAACAAGTTTCATATAAATCCGACAAAATATTGAATTCTGGATGGTTTTCAAGGTCTCTCAGCTAACTGTGCAGCCCCACGAGTTCTACTACGGCGCCGCAACTTTGTTTGAGTAATCAGAGACAAGAAATATTACAACTCCAAAACTGAAAGATTTTCAATAGAAAAAATATCAACTTTTTTCTAGACTATTAAAAAAAAATCAATTGTCCGAATGACAAACAATTTTTTCCATAAAATACCATCCACGGGAAATAGACTTTGATTAAATTTAAGTGCGATCCGAGAATTTTACTTTTCTATAGTGGTACACTTAAAAAAATAATGCACGGTTACTAGCCTCAATTGAAGATATATGTGCGATAATTGAAATTTATGATTTTCGACGCGCGGCTTCAGTTTGAAAATTTATTTATTGTGGTTGTCGGAAGTTTGACACGAATGGTTTATTTATAGAAACAAAGAAGTGAGTCAAGTTATCTGCTGGTGTCGACAGACAGCTTATATTATTTTTTTCTTTACAGATACATTTAAAACCTTCGTTTGGCCATCGTTTACAGACATCGAAAATGACCGATTCCGTACCACATCGACGAGCAACATTTTGTTCTCGACTGGTCGTACTACTAGCGCTATTTGGCGTCATACACGGTTACTATGTTGACATCTTGTTGGGCGAGGTTTCGATGTCTGTAATATATACACTGGGGGTGTTCAAAAATAAATGAAGTTCGAGTCTCAACTTTCATTTTCGATTTTTTTGTTCCTTTTAGGTTAAAAATGAACCACGTGGAAGAAAAAATAGATCGGATAATATTTGGAGGTAGCTTCTCGCGAATTTGTCGGTTTTTACAGGAAATTTAATGTTTTTAGAAAAGGGGCAGATCATAACGCAAAATTTTACAGAATATAAAAGATGCGGCTCACTAACATGAATATTTTTTTTATCATAAGCTTTTTTCTTAATTATGCATACTCAAGGAAATATGTGAAGAAAATCGTTATTAGGAAGCGTTTATTATCTATTCCACTTCCCTAATAGCAAGGAACGTTCCGGGAACGTTCCAGGAACTAGCCGCTGGGACTTTCGGAACGTTCCACTGGAACGTTCCAGGCACGTCG
>JAUMHM010074130.1:0-13930 GCA_032362435.1 Melikaiella ostensackeni
GTTGGGAAGTAATCCATATGTGAGTGCAAATAGTGTAACTTGAGGCTCATCAAATACCCTAGTTTTTTATAAATCGCTATCATTCAAGCCATTATTTCTTTGCACTCTTCTCTTTTATGATTCCCAAGAAAATTCTTTACAACTTCTTTGAAACTGATCCAGGCTGCTTCTTCCTTGCCATTCATTGTAGAAATGACGTCACCATCTTTTATTAGTTTGCGTATTTGTGGTCCATCGAAGACACCTTCAGTTATTTTCGCGTCACTAAGAACAATTTCCTCATCTTAGTGACTTGAAAATAACTAAAAGTGTTTTCGATGGACCACAAATACGCAAACTAATGAGAGATCGTGACTTCATTTCTACAATGAATGGCAAGGAAAAAACAGCCTGGATCGGTTTCAAAGAAATTGTGAAGAATTTTTAGAGAATTATGAAAGTGAAGAGTGCAAAGAAATAATGGCTCGAATGATAGCGATTTATGAAAAACTAGGGCATTTGATGAGCCTTAAGTTAAACTATTTGCACTCACATATGGATTACTTCCCAACGATTCTATGAGATTTTAGTGAGGAGCAAGGGAAGAGGTTCCATCAAGACATAAAGACAATGGAAATGAGATATCAAGTCCGATTCAATGGTTTTTTTCTCTGTTTGTCCTTGACATGACCTTGATCCTGCCCTCATGGAGTCTAACTAACGCCAGATTCAGACTCAGCGACCCAAAAATGTCTAAGAGTAGAGGTTTTCTCTAACTCTATGGTTTCCTCAATCTTGACCTTGGGATGACCTTTATCCCGACCCGATGTAGTAAAATTGACCCCGGATTCAGGTTAAGCAACCCCAAAAACGTCTTAAAGTGGTGGTTCATGCCGATTCAATTGTTTTTTCTCACTTTGACCTTCACTTGACCTTTATCCCGATCTGGTAGGGTCAAACTGACCTTGGATTCGGATTCAGCGACCCAAAAAACGTGTGAGAATAGAGGTTTTCTCCGATACAACGGTTTAATTCATTTTGACCTTCAACTGACCTTCATCCTGATCTGATGGGGATTCAGAAAACTTTTTTTTTGTGGGGCTGTGTAATCACCAATCTTTCTATTTTCGCAATGAACTCTCTCTTGGGTGGACTTACAACCTTATAATTGTAATCGTGAAGTTTACAGGTATTATCGAATGTATCAGAAGCGTAGGAATTCATTTTACTTAAAATCTTTGGTTGTTACTGATTATGAATCATTGATAGTTAATTTTAATAACGAAATTGTTGGAGCTAGTTTTGATATCCCACCAGTATTCGATCCAATTTGAATAGTTGGATACAATTTACTGTACAAGACAGAGTAAAAGCAAATATTTGCAAATTGCAAAACTCAAACGATTATATGTTACATTTAATTTGATTCCCGGTTGAAGACGAGTAACCTTACAGTATATATATCAATGACCTTAGTAACACTGAAATCGAAAACAAACCGAAATTGATAACTGTGAATAGGTAGGAACGAGTAAGCTACTGTTTTTAATTCAAAACTTGTAACATGAGTGAGAGCCAGGTCTAAAAACGTATAAAGGTACGTGTATCCATGATGTTGTTGATTTGCAATAAATTGAAAAATTCAAGGAATTCAGAGACACAATTTGAATTATCAATCTGCATTTGAATGAACCAGGTTTAGGAGTGCAATTAGGACACTGAGCAGGGATTGCGTTCCAAGAAGCATAGGTTTTGGTTCTGTGTTTCAAGTAATGCATCTGAGTCCTTGAGTTTTAACAACAATTGTTTGTAGAAGATAATTAATCGTGTTCTTGAAGATACAGCTTTCAGTTTTTCGATCCTTTTGGCAAAGTTTATTACGAGTATAGATGAGATCTTCTAATTCAGGTCTTAGGGGTGGATTGTATTCATTGAACGCAGTTAGAGGGACTGTAGTTCGACTAGCGGTTTTTATGCTACATGTAAAGTCAGTAATGGATTAAAAATTTAATTGAGATTCTAAAGTCGTGTTGGAAGTCTGCCAATTTGCTTTTGCAAAATTGTAGCGAGTTACGGTCTGAGATTTTTTACAGTTAGTGTAGAGGCTAAAAAGAATTAGTCGACGTTCCGAGTTTAGTTCGTTTATAGTAATAGTGTCGTAGTGGAAGCAATTATTTTTGTTTATTGCAAAGGCAGTGTGGTCCGATTTATGTTTAGTATTATGGCAAAAGAGGGTATGCGAATCTGATGCGGAGACGGCCAGATTCTTGTCAATTATGAACTATGAAAGTTGTTTTCCCGTTAGAATCAATGATGATTATCAGTCGATTTTAAAAGATGGCTTATATATGTTTTTATATTCAAAGCACTTATCTTTTGCTACTTAGAATCAACTGAAGAAATTCTAAAAAATGTTTGCAAACAGAAAACCAGGTATCGACAATACAAGAACCTTGATTATTCTACCGTGTGAAAATAAAAATTTTCATCTGATGATACTTGTTTAAAAAATAGTCATAATATCTTTCTCAAAACAAAAATTATTGCTTTCATCAAAACTTAATTTTACTGATCAATTTCACAGTCTATTAGATTTTTTGTTACATCCATTTCTAGTGATATGATAGTAAATGAAATATGCGTTTATTTACTAAGTTTTTATCAAAAAAATCACAATTTTGACCGGACAATAAAGTATTATCCAGAACTGTTATTTTAGACTACTTTTTAGACTGGTTCGCGTCCAAACTGTCCAATGATCTAAATGTTATTGTTTTTTATTAAATTTCATTATATTATAAATTGTGAGTAATAGAGATTTAATACAATAGTATAGACATATCGTGTTTGCATATATTGCGATCAAACTGCGATGCATGTATAAGAAAAACTTATTTCGTTGATACTTCCTCGCCAATGTATGTGAGCACCTTTAAAAAGTGTCCAGATTGATTTTAGGCATTTTTTTAAATTTCGAAGAGTTTGAACAGAATGAGGGCCTCAAATTCTCAGAAATTTTTTGTTTTTTCTCTGCGGTAAAATAAAAATTTATATGATAATGAAAAGAAGGCTATAGGGATGGGGAATGTGAAAAATCCAAAGTTTAATAAAAGAACGCGATTGTGATACATTTCCAACTTTATTGAAACAATAAAACCTCCATAGTCATAACATATTTATCAGTGTTTGGGACGTAGATTACTTCGTGGAGGATTCCTGCGTTGACCGTCATTTGCCTGGGTGATCTGTAAAATATTTATTAACATTTGTTATTATCAGGATGACTTGAATGAAGAGAAGTTTCTTTGTTCGAAGAGGAAACTTCCCAAGTTGCTTTCATTTGATGGAAAGCAACTGTGAGTTTTTCTCAAATTTTTAGAACAAAGGGATTGATATACGCCAATTTCTATATAAGGGCGACACACAGAAGGAACCCTCAATACTTTGTCCCGCAATATTTTGATTTCCACTAAACTTGTTTTTCTTTTCTGGCTCCCTTCCCTTTGCCACTCTGATAACGTTTGCTTGCCACTTTCAGGAAAGCCTATTGTCCACAAATGGCCTGGAGAATTCCAGGTAGCGTGACTCATACCCACAGTCTTTAGCTTCATCTTCAGAATAGTTATCTTTTGAATATATTTAAATTCTTCGTAAAAATTTTTGACTTTCTTCATTCTACCTTAGTGAATTTCGAATCACGGATAAGCTGTAGATATAGCGGTTCCCAAGATTATACACAAGAAACACGAGGCGCCCTTGAGTCCCAAAATACTTGATCTAATAGTAAGTAAAAATGGACTGTAGCAAATACATCGCAAAAATAAAAGTCGTATCCTCAAAAGTGAGATTAATCACCTCCATAAAACCATAGATACCAAACCCTTGAGTATAGATGCAATAACTGGAATGAAGTTGTGTCTAAACTCCAAATTGAAAATAACTCTTTCTGGCGCATGTTCAGAGCTCTCACTAAACCATATACTTCTATCCCTCCTATAGAAAAAGCTGATCCCACAATCGCACTCAATGAATAGGAAAAAGCAAACCTCCTTCCCTCCACATATGATACACAATTTTCACCTCACGACTTTCCTCTTGGACCAGCTCACATTCTCAAACTCCAGAAAGACGTGGATGACTCCCTCGCGACCACAGAAAAAAAAATCAAAATGACCAATTCCAGAGAAATCTCCAAGTGCATTAGAGCCATTAAAAGCAATAGAGCACCAGAACCAGATTCCATATCAAATTCAATTTTCAAAAACCTACCTAACTCTCGTCTCATCATTTTTACCAATATCTACAAAACATGCCTTAAATATGATTATTTTCCGAAAAACTGGAAAACAGCCAGCATCCTCGTCTTCCAGAAGAAAGGAAAGAATCTTAGCTTACCAAGTAGTTATAGACCTAAGAGCCTTCTTGATGCGATGAGTACAATTCTCGAGAAAATTATACTCACCAGAATAAAAGAAAACTTTGAGGAAGGCGACATACTGAGATCTGAGAAATTCATTTTCCGAAAAGGAAATTCTACTCGGCATATGATTCTCAAACTTATGGAAAATGTAACTCATCATTGTAACTAAAAAATGAACGCAGAAGCTGTTTTCCTCGATGTTAAGAAAGCTTTTGACTGTGTCTTGCATAAGGGATTACTTAAGAAATTGATAAATATTTAATTTTTCAGTAAAATCATTCACCTTTTAAGTTTCTATCTCAAAAACAGAAAATTCACAGTTAAGATAAACACCACCCTCCCAGGCGAGTTTTGTATTCAATCAGGTATCCCCCACGGTAGTATTATGGTACCGGTTATTTTCATTATCCATATCAATGACATGCCTACAATTACTATACTCTTTTTGGTAATCTATGCAGATGATACGACTCTATATGTAAACTTCAAGTGTAATAAGAATACTGTGAAATATCTCACTGCAGAACTCAAGGCCATTGAATGGTGTCTGCTGTAGAGAATTGAAATCAACACCGCGAAATGTGAATAGGTGCTTTTCACTGTTGGAGGAGCACAGTTCCAGAACCACCACAAATGTTTGGGCAACCAATCAGTTGGAAGAACTTCATCAATTATCTAGGTCAATGCTTGCAAGAATGAGGTAGATTCAATAGACATGTTTGAGATTCAAAGGACAAAGCCATGAAGGTCACGTGCCATCTTCATCCGATCATAAATCGAAACTCGAGTATAAAACCCGATTACTGAATCCTTATTTATAAACGGTCATCAGACCCATACTTCCGTATGCTTGTGCAGTTTGGGGAGGAGCCTCCAAAGCTAATCTCAAACAAATTCAAATGGCTGAGGGAGAGTTTTTCCGGTCCCAAATACACCCCTAAAATCCTAAAAACCTAAAGCTTCCTAAATATACCAAGAACGCCTTCCTGTATAAAGAATATGAATTACCAATCATATCGGAGTACATACAGAACGCTGCAAGGTTTCGCGAAAGATCAACCAAATCCAAGCATACCCATATCTCATCCCTGGAAGACTATAATTTCGGTCCACTATAATTGCTGATCAGCACTGCACGCAAACGCAGTTCTGATCAGCAATCGCTTTCAAATCCTCTCGGACGACGATGATGAAGATGATCTACAACACAAAAGTAAGACGTCCACGGGACAAGAAGAAGGAGGAGATCAAGTGGCGGATAAACCGACCAAGAAGTTACGTATTCCACCGATCGTCATAACAAGGGCGTTAAATAACTACGCAGCAACCATGAAGTAAATGAAAGACTTCACGGTGAGTAAAACCGCAAGGGTGACGGTTACGGAAGAACGACGCGCAGCCAAGGTTGATTCACTCGAAGACTACGAGGGCGTGAACAAGGCACTTGAAGCACATAACATAACCTGAGGTTGAGGCTGATGTATGTCAGATTTCATCTCCTAGCTTTTTGATAACAGTGAGACCTCAAACGAACCTCAAATTAGTAATTAATATAAGATTCGTTCGCTTGCTCAAAGTGTACTGGAAGAGGTTTGGAAGCACCAGGCAAAATAGTAAACTGTTGCGATGCTCATCCTGCAAATTATTCCAAATGCGAAGTGTACCTAAAACATCTACAAAAATTGGCCTCAAGAGAGGCAAGACAAAAAACGTGAGCCATCTCGTCACAGAACAGCTGTCACTTAAGACAAGCCAAGCCTTCATCCCACTCGGCGATATCATTTTTAACAACCCGAAGGTGCTTACAACCTCTGCAGCTGCCAAACACACTACGGACAGGACCACAGAGGTGAAAGGTAGACGACAGAGGTTCTTACAACCGCTGGAGCAGCCAAGCACAGAGGTAGATCCACATTTGAGGAGAATCTCGAAGGGCAAAAAACCAAGGTAGATTTTAGCATCTGCCGGCATCCTAAAAATCTGCCGACGTCCCGAGCATCATCTGGTACCCTAAAAATCTAAGATCTTAACTTCCTCCACTCATCCACCATCTTATTCCCTAGACAGCCGTCACCAATTCTACCCTTCCCATCTTTGAATGACCTTCCCCCCAAATGAGGATCGTATCAGGGTATAGGCTTCCAGGACTGTTATACTACCACCAGAGGAAGACATTTGTGTTTTGTTGGATTGATAAATAACCAACTTTTTCTTTTCGTCCAAAAATCGTTAAGAGTGAAAATACTCCCTAAAATTAAAAAATACGCCTTTTTATGATAAGAAACTTTATTTTCGAACTCCTTACAGCTTGTGAAGAAAGTACTTCAGGAATTTCAAGTAGAATAATTTCATTCATCATTTTCAGAACATTTATTTACAACAAAGTTTCCTGTGATACATCCTTAATAGTGAAACATCAATATTACAATTTCTTGCACTGTAAACGAGATTTGAGAAATTTCATGGAATCACTAAAGTTTCTGGGTATATCGAACAGTTATAGAAGATCACGTCAGGTTTCACAGATTTTGAGTGATTTCAAAAGATTTCAAGAATTGGAAGACAAGCGCAGAAGAAATTTTGCACAGTTTCGCTGAATCTCAATTCCTCAAGGGATTATAGAAGATTTTAAGGGACTTCAGGGAGTTCAATCAGGTTTTAAGAGATCTTACAGGATTTCAAAAAATACCGAAGGATTTCGATGGATTTTGAGGGATATTGAGAAATTTCAAGGAATGTCAGAGGTTTTGAATAGGATTCCGAAGATTTGAAGGGATCTGAAGTAATTTCATTAAAATTTAAAATATTTGCAAACATTTTGAGCGATTTTGAGGAAATTTGTCTGGTCTCAAAAGATTTAACGAAATTTTGAAGAATTTCTGAATATGACAAAGGATTTTAAGTAATTCCGCGGACTTTTAGTAGATTTTAAAATATTTTAATGGATTTCAAAAGATGCGAAAAGATTCCCACGGATATATCAGATATCAATGAATTTCAAAGGGATTTCAAAGATTCCCAAGGAATTTCGTAATATTTTGAAATATTTCTTGAAATCTCCAGGGTTTTAACCGATTTTTAGAGATTTTAAGGGATTTGTGCGGATTCAAGAGGATCATAAGGGATTATAGGGAATTTTTGTTTTCACGCAATTTCTACAGTTCTTAAAAAATTTTAAGGGATTTCCCGAGAGCCCAATCTTTTTAAGAGATTTCGAAATTTTTCATAAGTAGTCACGCGACTCCTAAGAATTTTAAAGGACTTCAATAGATACCAAAGTATTTTCACAAATTTTAAAGGATTTTAGGGGATTTTGATTGGATTTTGAAGATCTGAGGGGATTTGAAGGAATTTTATAAGATTTCGAAGAATTTTAAGGGATTTTCAGAGGTTTAAGGCGGCTGCGATGATTTCACGGGATCTCAAAGGATGCTTTTCAAAGTATATTCACGGGTTGTAGACGAGTTTGTGAGATTTCAAAAGATTAAACGGAATTTTAAAGGATTTTCGAATATTACAAAGAATTTTAGGAGATTTCGAGGAATTTTAACGTCTTTCAAATGATTTTAATGAATTTGAAACGAACTTTAAAGATTTCAAGGGATCTCGTATTACTTCAAAATATTTTGCTTAATTTTAGGAATTTTAAACGATTTTCAGAGATTGAATGGAACTTCCACGGATCTTAATTGATAGAAAGGGATTTTTATGGGATTTGAAAGTTTTGAAGTGAATTCAAGGATTTAAAAATATTTCACAGAATTTCAAAGAATAATAAGTGATTTCTATAGTCGACGAATGATTTCAAGGAATTTCCAGAGAGCCCAATCATTTAAAGAGATTTCGGAATATTTCAAATAAGTCATGAGATTTCAAAGGATTTGAAAGGATTTCAATACAAACTTTTGACGGAACTTCAAAGGATTTCCGAATATGATAAGGAATTTTAAGGGATTTCGCGGAATTTCAATAGCTTTTAAAAGATTTTAATGGATTTTAAGGAACACATTCTCATAACAATACTCACGCTTCACGCTCAATTCTTCATATGTATTTACATGATTCTCTAATAAATTATACCACGAAAAATTGAATTTTCAACTTTTCAATAGAACGTTCGATGTTGTAAAGAAAAACGTGAGTTCTATCAGAAAAAGATTAAAGAAGATTTTTTAGGTCCTCCTAGAAAAAACAATTTATTTTCTAGACTTTTTTTCGTAAGTCGCTTATTTAGCCACAAAATGGAATTTTTTATTTTCCAAAAAGCCTTATCACGATTAAGGCCATTCTATACTTACCCGATTCCTACCTTACCGACCCTTTTTCGCAACAAATCACGTGCATACGAATTAAGACATCGAGTTGATAACCTGAGAAATTATGTGAAAGGCACAGGAAAACATTTGTATGGTACTAAGATTCTCGAAATCTAAACAAAATTTTCCAAAATTAAAATTTTATTGTAAATTCAGAAATGTAGAACCGTATTAGCATTCCTTAGTGCCTTTTAACTAATTTACGACAATTTCAACTTGATATCCAAATTCGTCTGGATGTAAGTTATTGTCGGTAAGGTAGGAATCGGGTAAGCATAGCATGGCCTTGAAACAAAAACTATACATCTTATCAAAAAACTAGTCTGAAGTAAATTTGTAGATATTTTGAGATAAACAATTTTTGTTCTCGATATTTTTTTAGCATCTCGCATAGGTTTTTTGAAGAAAATACTTTTGATTTTTAATAACATTTTCACGAACAAAACAAAAACTATATGCGTCTTATCAAATACGACTTTTTTCACGATTAAAACGAAAATCATGCGTCTCATGAAACCCTCTAAAATCCGTGGATTCAATTTAGAATCTTTTGAGATCTGGAAAACCTTTGAAATCCCGTCAATCATTAAAACCGCTTTAAATCTCTATAAATTCCTTAAAACCCTAAAAAATCCTTTGACATATTTGCATATCTTTTGGAATCCCGTATAATCTTTAAAAGGTTGAAAAATTCCTTCAAATCTCTTTAAAACTCCGAAGACTAATAAAAATCACCTGAAATCCTTCAAATTTCATGAAAATACATTGGTATCTCTTGAAGTTCTTGAAAAGCCTTTGAAATTCTGTGACTTCTTTTGAAATATTTCAAAATCTTCCAAAATTTTTCGAAACCCTTTAAAATCTATGAAAATTCCTTAACATCCTCTGAGATTCCATGAGAATCTTTCAGAATCTCTGAAGATCGATAGAGCTTCAAGTAAATTAACTTTCTTTTTGATATAAAACAAAAACAAACGTAACAATTTCTTCAAAAGTAGAGGTTCTGACAGTTTTGTAATATTTGCAAGAAAGCTTTTGCATATGTGACCGTCCGCGAAGAAAGGGACCTAACGCCCGGGAGCTACATTTCACAAGAGGAGCGATTGAAGAGGCGTTCCAGCACAGGAACTCCATGAGAGGACCTCACTTTGAAGTTTGATAAAAATTTGAATTTTGTAGATAAAAAAATAATTTCTTTCATTATGAAAAACAAATACAAAGCTATCGATCGGTGCAAAAAACTAAAAATCGATTTCTTTCGGCGATAGGTCCCTTTCTTCGCGGACGGTCACATATGAATTAGACTGTGGATAATTAAGGGCCTTCGAAATCATGGGAAAATCCTAAATGTAAAACTGAGTCCAAACGAAGAAGCCATTTTGGCTAGTTTTTTGCATACACAATCTGCGACATCTTGCATCATTGACGGAAAAAGCTTAAAAATTATATTTTCAGGAGAAAAATTCTCTTGGCATCAAAAACTGTTTACTCCAAATCCTTATACAGCAAGGACAAACTCTTTTTAAATATTAAAAGATAAAAGAGGTAGGGTTTCATAGAAAATCTTCTTTATTCTCTTCTTTGTATTTCGCGATTATGAGAAGAATATTTTCCAGAAAAGCCCACTTTTTTCATTTTTTCTAATATTTTTAACAAGCTTCTACTTATATAAGGATGCGGGCTAAATCATTCTGGAGATCGGAACAATAGCAAAACGAAGCATGCAAGGTAGTACCAAACAGTAGGAGGTATTTTCGTAGAAGTACAGGGCCGAAATTAGTGAAATGGCACCCCTAAACTGTTATACCGCCCCCCCTTCACGATTTCATTAAAAAACTGAAATTGTGTTGTTTATTTGAAGAAAATAAATACACAAATTATTGAATTTGTTGAATTCAATTACATCAGTTCTCGTTAATTTTCCCAATCAATAAAAATCAGTACAATGGCATCTAAGATATAAAATTAATTCATGAAATATTTGAAGTAATTTTTGTAAACAAATTGTATGAACAAATTTCAAAGTTGGTGATTCTACGATTCAAAATTTTTTTCAGCAAATTTACTTTGTATTCCATCATAAGTGGTGCACAATAAAAAATATTGTAACCAATTAACATATTTTAATTTTAGAAACAAATTATATCAGCCAAAAAATACGAATTTTTAACGGAGCAGGTGAACTTTTAACCAAACGATTGCATTTTCAACCAAAACAGATGAAATTTCTGGAAATTGTGGAATTTTTAAGCCCAAAAGACGAACTTCTGATAAAAATGTTAAATTTTAACCAAATAGTTGTACTGTCTACCAAAATATTGAATTTTCAACATAAAAAGATGAATTTTCAACGACAGAGCTGAATCCTAAATGAAAATGAATTAATTCTCAACCAAACAGTTCTATTTTCAACCAAAAAAGATTTAATTTCTACCAAATGAGATGAACTTTCAACAAAATACTCGTAATTTAATTTCCAACCAAAAGTGATTTTTGAAGCAAAAAAAAAAGAATTCCAAGAAGACATGAAGACGGATTTACTACAAAAAACTTAATTTTCCACAAGATTGTTTAATTCTGTACCAAAACTGTTGATATTTGAATCACAAAAGTGCTCAATCTTAAATAAAAAACAGTTGAATTCATCCAAGAGAGACAACGTTTCAAGAAAGTTGGTTCTTCAACCAAAAAAGATAAGTATTCAACCAAAAATGGAATAGTCAAATTTTCAGCTGGGGAAAGTAATTTTCATCAAATAATAACCACTTTCCGACAAATAGTGCAATTTTCTACCGGAGAGATGAATTTTCAACTCAAATGATGAATCTTTAATCAAACAAAAAATAATTTTTCAAGAATCAGTGCAACTTTTAACCAAGTAGTTGAATTTTCTACCAAAAAAATAAATAAATAAATTTCCAACGAAAAATGTAATAGTTGATATTTCATCCAAAAAATATTTTTATTTTGATTCGAAAACAGCTGGATTCATCCAAGAAAGACGACTTTTTGAGAAAATAGTTGAACCCTCAATTAAAACAGATTAAAAATTTTAATATTTTGTTGAAAATTCGCTATTTTTGGTAGAAAATTAATCTTCTTAGCTGAAAATTCATCGTTTTGTTTGAAATTTTATCTACTTGGTTAAAAATTCAACTACTTTTCGAAAATCACCTTTTCTAGTTAAACATTCATCATATAAGTATACTTGTATGATATATCATCAGTATGAGTATCATATAAGTTGAAAATTCATCTGTTTGGGTGAAAATTTTAATATTTTGTTGAAAATTCTTTTTTTAAAAGTAGAATATTAATTCTTTTGGCTGCAAATTCAACTACTTGTTTGAAAGTTTAACTATTTTGTTGAATATTCACTTTTTTTTGTTAAAGAACCATCATTTTAGTTGAAAATTCATCTCTTTGGTTGAAAATTGAACCATTTTGTTGAAAACTTGGTTTTTCTAACTGAAAAATTGACTATTCTATTTCTGTTAAATATTTATCTTTTTTCTTGAAAATTCATGTATTTCATTAAAAATTCGTTCATGAATTAATTTTTTATCTTAGGTGCCACTGTAATGACTTTGATTGATGCCAAGTTTATTTCGTATGTTCACTGAAAGATAAAAGATAAAGTTGTAAAAGTGACATTTTTTCTTAACTTTCCTTGTTGACACCAAAGTGTAATAAAGAAAAATTTTAAAAATCGACTTTCATAATTGTCTTTGAAATTTAGTTCAAAGTATTTCCAAAAAAAGAAGATGGAAATCGATTGAAAATTCTAGGCTCTAGGCTATTTTCAGACAAATTTTGTCGTTTTGCCCCACTGCGCGCTCCTAGGCTACAGCCTGAATTAGCCTATTGGTTAGGCCGCCCTGTAAAAGTATTCTAGATTTGCACACTTTTATATTGAAATCTTCTTCTATTTCTGTTATTTCCGCAAAAAATTTGAAAGTTCGATTTCATGAAACAAATAGTTTAGCCCTCATGAAACTGATGGAGTGCCTTCCTTATATAAGCAGAAGGTTTTTAAAAATAATGGAATATATATATATATATTTCATTTCTCAAATAGAATAAACACGACGTGTCTTCTTACTTCCAGTCTCGTGTCAAATGTACGCGGCTCAAAGACATTTCTTTAGATACATTTTATGTGAAACATAATCAAATATTTCTATTTATATAGAGCTTGTACTATGTCTCTTACTACAAGGTACTACTTTACCACTCAATTTGTCGAAAATTGTACAGATACGTTGATTCGGCATAAATCTTTCATGAATGAATCAGCCTCTGCCTATTGGAAATGAAAACATCCACCGCGCCAAAAGGGGCGCTGTGGTGCCATACAAACATGGCCTTGTGCCTTCAAACCAGTTCTTTAACTTCAGAACCACACGAAATAACAGGAAGTTTATTAATCAATAGTGGCGATGAAAATTACAAAATTTCATTAAAATGCAGGGAGCAGAAAAGTAAATTCTTGACGTTATAATCTTTCACATTTAAATTTCTCAACCGCTCACTGTGTTTATCTACAACTTCAATTTTTCCAAATGAGTTTCGCCTTTTCATTTTAGCACTTCCAAGTTTTGGCACTCTATTAAAACTGAAGTTGAAGTTTTGATTCTCTTTGGAGTCACAACCACTGACGCAACAACCTCCGAAACTTGTCGATTTTCGATATTGACGTGCAAATTCCATTATTGGAGCAAATGTAATCAGCTCAAAAGTATTTTGCCCATCAGAGCTACATTACAGCACTTATTCATTCAGTTGAACGATCATTACTGTTAAACGCTATGTTTTTGCTGGTTGCTGGCTGCTGGCTTCGATACGACCGGTCAGACACATGATAAGTTATGAAACCAACAAAACTGTTTTACCTAGTCCCCTTCCAGATAAATAGTAGAACACCCCAATACCGTCGCAACCAGTGTCGTCGTGATGCCGCTAATTAAGGCGCATTTTTTATTCGATTATTACATAAAAAATTGATTTTTTTTTTCGAGAAAAAACAGCCTGATCCGCAAATCTTGTTACTCTTCAGATTGTGTATACAAAAAACTAGACGATATGGCTTCTCCGTTTGGACTCAGTTTTACATTTAGGATTTCTCCATGATTCTGACGGCCCTTAAGGGCCTTCGAAATCATAGGCAAATCCTAAATGTAAAACTGAGTCCAAGCGAAGAAGCCATTTTGTCTAG
>JAUMHM010074170.1:0-13928 GCA_032362435.1 Melikaiella ostensackeni
AAATAAAGTGCGAACTACTGAACGAACCCTGAAGTGAAGGTGAACTCATAACTATTGCGTTGTATCTAATTCCACCATTCCTCACTTTCTTGACCAAACATTGCTACCAACTTACTGTTACGGTCATATTATTGCCATGGTTTTGACAACTGCCACTGTTATTGTTGCGTTAATCGACAACGAATCGCCTCCTTTTTGAACAAAAAACGGGTAAAAAGAACTAGCACTTAAAAAACAGATTACAGGAAAAGTATCGTGTCCCACATGTTGAAGAAGCGACGATTTAAAACTCGCATGATAGCCACCCTCGCACCGCTCGGGTAGCTAACTTCACACTCGTCTTAAATCTCTCGCTTTTTCAACTTGTCGCACGATATACTATATTATTAATTGAACTTTAGCACTGTTGCTCCACTTGTTGCAACACACAGTCAAGAGGATTTTTGACTGTACCTTACAGCGCGCACGAATGCAAGGGTAGCGAGACAAATCTGGCGTTCCGTGGCCAGGTACTTATATTTATATCCTTAGAATATGGAGGTGCTGTGAGGGTTTTGCACAATTTGTTGAAATCATACGAGATCGTCGACCAGTAACAAAAATCGATCTCGTCATTGATCGCCAATCAATAGAGAGGATGACTTGACCCTTTGCTTAACCAAGTAGGGCTAAGATCAGCTGACGATGACTCACTGCCAGTTTCCTCTGAGTCAATCCTTCTAGCTAGCAACTATGAATATTCCACATTCATGACTAACTAGTTCCTTCCCTTTTTGCTCATTAGATAAAGAGAGAGAAAGAATATGACAAATTGTAGCATCATTTGTGACATTATTCATTTGATGACTTCCTTTGTGCAATCTTCTATCATTGCATTAAATTCTCTTAATAATTTACTATTTGAAGTAAATTATTTATGTATATATTTCTGAGAAGTCACATGACGCTACAATTGCAGCGCCTTGGACGTCACGCTTGGGTATCTCTTGTGTAATGGCCAACGGCGCTCGAATCAAAGTTCCTTCCTCTGGAGAATCCTCAGCTTGACTGCCATTGGTTGTTTAAGTTAGTCCTTTCGTTGATTTATTTTGATGAGACTCAAGAGCCGCGAAAAAAGGTTTCAACAGAAATAATCAAAACAGAATTCAAAAGAAAACTCAATATTTATTTGAATTTGAATTATTATTATTTTTTTAATTGTTTACAAATAGTTCACAGTTTCCGACAGTCTTCGAAAATGAAAATCGTGGTGGTAGCTATCCCACGCGTTTTACTCTATCCAGTTGAAACTAGGATAGAAAAATCGTCATCACTTTCATTCAATAGTAAAACAGGTGAAAGTATGAAATCTACGCCTCCGCGGTCTCGCAGGTCCGAACTTATCTCCAACGAGTTCCGACATGCAACCCGTGCCACCACAACTTGGCGCCGACACCCTTTGAAGTCTAGCGGCCTTTAGCTTTTCCGCTCCTTATTGTTTACTTACAGTCTGGATCAGACATTCCATATTTCTACCACTTTCAAGCCTTCCTGGTGAGATCTCTCTTGCTGATCAATTTCTACGCATATACATAAGTAATACATATTTCTTGTATCATGATTCTCATTCAACCAACATTCAGAATGGGAAGACAATAATCGTTCTTTCAAGCCAACAATTCCTCAAGAATTTTCAAAATCTTACTAAAACCTCCAAAGTTAATTGGATCTCATGAGCAGCATTTTAAGTTATGAAAATTCTATCAGTTTTGCGTTTATTCTTGAAATTTTGTTCGCCCCAAGATTCAAAGCGGCGGCCATGCTTTATTTAGCGTCATCTAACAAATCTTAATACGCGAGTCAACATACACCATCACAATTACTTCCCCTAGCAACTTAAAGTTGATATACACACGTCTATTCACTTTTATGACCAACGTCTGTATAATATCAGGTGACAGTCTGCCACGCCTAGCTGTGTCAAGTTCCTAACTTCTCTACTGAATGCTGCCTTAACTTGTTTATTGACATTTTGACGAGCGAAATGACCTTTTGTAGAAAAAGTTCTACTCAAATTCCATCTGATTCAAGAGGAACAGTGATTTAAAAGAAAAGTGGAACCTCGTGAAACAAAGAAAAGAGAACTTTCAAACCCAGGAACGGAATATTCAGAATAGAAAATCAGTTATGTATCTAATTCAGGGTATTAATATTACTCTGTCAGAAAAAAAAATTTAACAAAATTATTGCGAACATTTTACTTGAATTGAAAAATATATAAATATGTATATGGTCAAATGATTAAATATATTAATTGGCATATATATACACACACACACATATAGTGAGGCGTGGTCATGGGTGTGATTGACCGCGGTTCCATTGTGAGCCGGTCTCATTTTCATGGATGGAAGTCACTCCCAGGGGGACCATGCGGTAGTTGTTTGACCAACTAAATATATATATATATAATTAAAAAATTGGTCAAACAACCACCGCAGGGTCCCCCTGGCATCGACTGCCATCCATGAAAATGACACTGGCTCCCAGTATAATTGCGGTAAATTACACCCATAGCCACGCCTCACAATCGTTAGATGGGCGGCCACATGGTACGGTAAAATCACAATGACGGGCCGGCGAAACCCTCGTGAGTCCTAAGGACACGGGGCGACCCAAGAGTGACAGCTCTTTGCATCCATCTCGCAAGTGCTTTGGTATTTTCTTGTACGCAGGTATGGCTTCGAGGTTACGAACCAGTGATGGTTTCGCACCTCCGAGAGCACCGATGACAAGGACAATCATTTTAGCCGAATCTTCTTCGTACACTCCTCGCAGCTCTTGTATAAGGTCTCGATACCTCTCTCCCTTTTCCTTCTCCTTGACTGTGATGCTGACGTCGGCTGGAGCCGAGAATTCAATAACAAACATCGTCCATTTCTTTTTGTCAAGGAGTGCAATGTCAGGCCTCTAGTGTGCAACGCTTAGCCTGAAATCGAAGTTCCAGTAAATTTTGGACAACTCGTTCTGGACAGTTGACTCTTATCTCTCTGGGAGCGATCGGCAGAGCAGGGTCGCGGTTAACACCATAAGAGCGACAAAGAAGGTAATGAAGCACTCTTAGGGCCGCATTATGCCGCTGGGAACTTTTTCACGTAAGATGCAGCAGCACTATACCAAGGTGGAAATGACACCGTCCTGACACGCGAAAATAAAACCCTCTCTGTCTGAATTAAGTCCGGATGATTTAAGAAAAGGAAACGTTAACTCCATTGACAAGGACTGATCTTTTACATTTCTGTGAAAGTTCCCGTACATTTTCTAGTCGTGGAGCTGTTCGAGGAAGATGTTCACCTCTACTTTCTTTACTCGGGCTTTTAGAAGTGAAGCATCTAGATGGAGTAATGCACTTTCCTCACTTCTGATGTTAAGATTCAGAACAAGGGTCTCGGCCGCCTGCTCCGCGGCTTTGTAGAGGAACGCACTGTTGCCAATCATCTCGTGGTTCCTGACCTTTATCAGAAAAGGATCTTTCCCATTTGCCACGATGTGAGCTGTACCCAAGATAATTCGGTCATAAAGACACTGGATACTTAGAAGTCCGAGTCTTCCTTCGCGGCGTGGGATGTATAAGCGCGGAACGGACGAGTTGATATGTAAGCTTTCCTGCATATGCATGATCTTACGTGTGGCGATATCGAGGGCCGTGTGCTCGTGCTTCGTCCATGGGACCACCCCAGATGATTAGAGTAGAACCGGGATGGCAAGCATGTTAGTTGGAGATATCTTGTTCAACGCCGTCAGATTGGAAGACCAAATCTTTCGAAGAAGACGCTTGTATCTGCTTCGGGGAGCCTTCTTCACTGATGTTATATCCTGAATGCAGCTTTCAGGCATGCCTAGGTATAGGTAGGTCCCTCCAGCGCAAAGGTGTCTAATAGGTCTTCTGTCCACGAGTTCTGGGTCATCGCTAACGCAAGAAAGTCGTCCTTGTTTTAAATGAATCTTGGCACACTTGTCCAATTTAAAGTTCATACCAATTTCTCGTGTGTACTCCTTGACGATCTTTAGAGCATCCTTGATATGCTGTGTCCCAGAAGCATAGATCTTCAAGTCATCCATATAAATTGTTAAATTCGCCGCAGAGGTACCCACGAGAATTGCGTGGTGCAAAAGATAGTGGCAAAAGTGTGATGCAGAAGAGAAGAGGGCTCATGGTGTCCCCCTGAAAAACGCCTCTCTGGAAGGTGACGCTGGTAGTTGTCATGCGTTGTTTTTCAGATGAGATAGTGAATCTGGTTTTCCAAAGGGACATCAATCTCTCTATGCATCCAATTATGCGTGGATGAACCTTCAAGCTTTCCAACAGACACATGATGAGTCTATGGGAGGTTGAATCGAAAACTTTCTGATAATCAATCCAGGCCATCGACAGATTGCGATTGTAGGCTGCAGCGTCCTTGTAATTGCTCCTGTTGATCAGCAGGTTTTCCCGACAGCCTGCTGTCACGTCCTGAGAAAAAGGCGAGGGTACTTTGGAAAAATTGAGAAAGAGAGAAAGACCAGTGTAACTGATTACGTCAGGTTGGTAAGGCCTGACATTTTATTTGTTTGTGGGTTCGTTGTCACTCACAACACTATGCGGATTGCGTTTAAATAGTGTTCAAAATGAAAAGAGGTGTAGTTAAAATGATAGATGTTTATTAAAAGGTAAAGGAAAGATTATTCATTTACATATATTTGACTTACATCTTCCTTTCTATTCCAGAAATGGCAAGAGAGGTTGTTTTGGCGATCTTATCTCCATATATTTTGTAGAAAAGCAACGGAACTCTACCGGATGTTGGTGTGAGTTACATGGAAGTGACTCAATTGGTAGAAGATGCACAAGCACTCTTTACTAGAGTTAGAGCAATACTTTAGTTCATAATACTCGTTACTACGTTAACTATTTTTTCGTGAGGTAGAAGTGTCCGACTTATTCAGAGCGTTTCTTCGGTCACAATGATGTAAAAGACGCGACTTAGTCAAGGCGGTTCGTACTTCGTAGAACGAGTCGACAGCATGACTGCTGGATACGTAATGACGGCCACCAGGGGTAAATCTGAAGCTTATATAGGAAGGGTTCTCCATGTTAAGGATAGGGAAGATGAATTTTATGCATTGAGCACGTACGTGAATTCTTGGAAGTTTTTTCAAGGGCGAATAGTATGTTATGTCTGATGTGTAATGTTAGTAGCGCATTTCCACTCCTGACATTGAGTCTCGAATGTCTCTTGCGAGTGAATGATAGTGATGAGTAAGCGTATCACATTACTGAAGCTTCCGGTCGTCGATTGTCTGCCATGGTGGTCATTGATGGCGCGTATCTACTCTTGACCTTTCAGGAATGTGGATTCTATATGCTTATCTTAACCAAGATATTCGTAATTGGTCAGACGCCTTCTATTACAATACGTCTAACTAAACTCGTAAGTGGGTACTTGCATTCAAATTTCTAGTCAGATTCTCTTGATTACATTATGGTCTGACTATATACAGGTTCATTGTTTCACGACGTGTATATTAAGCGATTGCTATACGAGTGTATCCTGAAATTATTACATTGGTTTAAACACATGCATGTACTAATATTCCATATATATAGATTTAGCTTTGAAATTGTCATTGTTTAAACTGTAAGATCCATGAGCACATTCGCATGATAATAATGGATATAATTATAAGTATGATTACCATGTGTCGGTAGAACTCGTTATCCGATTCTTTCATTTACCAAGCTTCGGTAAGTCATCATTACTCACCGAGCCCCTTGTCTACCCATGGTAACATACTTTAATTATCTCACAGTTTCTATTTTATCGGCCGTATTACAATTACCGTAGTAAGATCGTTATCTAGCAGAAACTACTAATGCGCTTGCTTATAGCTAATGATGTTTGTCTGAATTACGTGAGGCAAGGCAGTTTTACACCTAGTTAGGTTTTACACAAAATTTCGTAATATTTTGGGATGTAACACTGCTACGCCTCTTTTCAATCCACGTTGTTCGTAGATCTCTCTCCACACAGGTCCAATTGTTCGAACAATTCTGTCGTTCAGGATAGCTGTAAAAATCTTATACAGCGTGTTCAGACAAGTAATTGGCCTGTAATTTCTTGGCTTAGAAGAGTCGCCTTTCTCCGGTAGGAGTACAGTGTGTCCTAACACCAGCTACTGCGGAATGGGCGTCTCTGGCTTTAAATATGAGGTGAAGATCCAGGCCAAATGTTGGTGTGCAGAAGTAAACTGCTTCTACCAGAAGTTCTTGATACCATCCGGTCCGGCCGCGGAGAAGTTCTTCGTGCCCTCCAGTGCTTTCTTCCCCTCTTCGGCAGTGATTGGTGGACATTGTTCCTCGGGCGTTATGAGGTTGTTGCACAGCTTCTTGAAACGCATTATGTTCTCAGTGTCTTCATGTAGTGTGTGTATTGAACCTCGTAGGTTTCTCTCCAAAAAGTCTCAATCTCCACGGACATAGGCGGATTATTGAAGGAAACAGGGAGACCGCGACAGAGGCGCGATGGGTCAGCGAGAAACTGTTGATTCTCCCTGACCCATTTCTCCCTCTTCTGTACTCTCCTCCTGGCGTCAGATAACACCCATATTTTGTCAACAAAGTGCTGCTTGATCGTCAGCAGCTTTGACTTGTTCAATGTGTGATGGTGGATCCTCAGTTCGTGAGCGAACTTTCGGACCCTCACCGTAAAAGGCTTACCAGATGTTATGTAGTCAATCACACACTGAATACGGGATGCGTTCTGTCTAGCCTAGCCAATTTTCTTGTTCAGTTGATGCAAGCGCCTTTTGGTCTTCTGATCTATCGTCGGCTTTACCCTTCGATTTGAATCGGCCAAAGCTCTCATCGCATCATAGGAAGAACCTGAATGTTGATGTTTCTCCTCGTCCTGAAATTGCCATCATCTCTTGGGGGATGCCTGATTTCCGCGGTTGGTCTTAATGTTGCTTCCACTTCTCCGTCTGCGGCTTGTTCTTGCAGCGATTGGGGAAGAGTTCTGTGTATATATCCTGATTGCAAGAGGTTTTTGGAGCGGTTTTGCAACCTCTGTTGCGGAACGTGCGAAAGCTATGGATTTTTTTGGCACCACAGAGTGTGCAGGCGCACCATGTAACCCCTGTGAGCAGGGATGATGCTAATCGTAGCTATCTGGCAGGTCATCTCTGAATCGATCCGTCCACTCAAAACGTCGACCGTCTTGCCAAACCGTCATCGTGTCTCCATCCAAATTATTTGCAGCATTCCGAACTCTAGGGCGGTCGGCACTGTCTGCAGACCCTTTGTCGGGTGCTCTGCGCGTTCGATCATTTTGAACCGCATTCACAACTGGGTTTGGGGTTGTCATAGTTGTTTCTACGAGAAACTAGAGGAAGGGTTCGGCCACCCTTGCAGGGCCCGCATGCAAGGGCAAGGCTGATAATCTAGGAGGTCGCCCGGTATCCCAGATATACCGTTTGAGAACACCTCACCCAGGTTCCATTCAGCTTCCGGCACGGTTTTTCATGCCTCAGCTTGGTGGTTTTTCCTGCGGGACCATCCCTGAACAATTGTTCGCGACTGCTTATTAACTTTCGTAACCGTATTTAGCAAAAACTCTTGGCACAGAGATCCTCTATTCGCAACCTCAGAACGCGTTCGATGACTTTGTCATAGGTCCTTCGATTCGATTCCAAAGAAACCGAACAAATCCGAATCAAAATTTGGTATAAATACTCGCATTTCCTATCAGAGCTAGTAATTCAAGACATATCCGATATAGAAAAAGAGATTTAATATTCTATATCGGATGTGACTGGATTCAATTTTACTTTTTGGCACTGAAAATTGAGATGCCTGGTCTTACCCACACATGGGCATTCGCACGCCCCAAGTGCATTGCCTGCCTTATCTCGGATTTCCTTCAGACTTTGCTGCGACCTATGGCATAAGGCACTCGAAGACGAAACGGACTTTCTGGTTTCCGAATCGCCGCGAACCGTACAAATCCAAACACATGTAATTTGTTCTAAAATGTTTAAAATTTCAATACGATTGATTCATGAAACAATACATTTCTCAATTTATTGCTTGTGAAGTTTTCAACTCCTTCAGACAAGTCACACATATCTACACGAAAGGAAAAGTGCTGAAAAATTCACTGGTCATGACATGGTTATATAAAAATTCTCCCTATTTTTAGAGATTAGAATTTAATTATTTCATGAATTTGAAACAAATCACTATACTGTACGAGTCCGAGAAATAGTCTCTGAGAGTCAGAGAAACAGTCTTCAACTATACGCAAGAATTTGCAGAAGCACCGGCACGACGACAAATTCGAATTGGCATGGGTCAGTTTGACATTTCGTAAAATTATCTTCCCGCTTGAAGTTGTTTCCCATTGCATTTAAATTCTTTAGTTTGAATTTGAATAACAATTTTCATTATTTTGGACATATTATAAAAATTATTATCTGATATTGAAATCTTTGAAAGTTAGCCAGGATAGTGTAAAGAGTGCTCACATTAGAATTAGAATTTTCTTTTTGTGAAGAATTATGAAACTCAAACATAATTTTTAATTAATTAAAACTGAATAATGAGGTCTCTTACCTTTTTCCAAAGAGGTTTCAAGCAGAAAAAATAATTCCATTCTTCAATTGATTTCTGTAGGTAGTTATCTATTGTATGAAGAGATGCAGGTAGAAAAAATTAATCGGAATATTTTTATACTACACTCATTTCCCGTAACTGTACCGACCGTTTTTGTGCCGGCTTCTTGGCCGTTCACATTTGAATGCTTCTGTCTCCTCCCCTAAGCGTCCCTCGACGCCCACTACTCAAGGTCTTCGCTCAAACACTCAGCTACGTATTAGAAGTTATTTATATTGCGACTCTCTGCGCATATACTTTTGTACGTGTGTCGGGTACAGAGACTATGAATGCGATCCTGAGTGTTTACTCACTCGTCGCTTTAAATTTGGTTCAAACTAGATTTTAATAGCCCCGTTACTGTGCCGACCTGACCCGAGGGTGGGGCAGTAACGGTAGATGAGTGTACTATAATTATATTATTACTACAATGTTTTTATACTTTTATTTCGAGAATGCTTACATCAGACCATTTCACATCAGAAGTGAGAGAAATTTAATAATTTTATTTTGAAGATGTTCTAAATCAAATAATATGAAATCAAAATTTTCGTGATTAGACAATTTCAAATTTAAACCTTACAAATTGAACAATTCTTAAGTTATCAATTGTAAGTGAGAGTCCTTCAAATATGAACAATTTTTTATTCAAGATTTTGAAAACGTAACTGATAAAAGTTTAACAATATATTACAGTTAAAGAAAAGCGATTTTGAAACTGAAACTTTTAATTTTTATGACTTTAAATTGTAATCGTAATTCTTCCCAGTTAGAAACAAGAAAATTATTCTTGTCTGTATGTCTGTCAGTAGGGTTATCTGAATGTTATTGTCACGATAATTTTTGAAGGATTTGACAAATCAAGTTAGCATTTTACGCACTTTTTAAAGACCCACTATGAAGATCATTTGCGCTCAGCATGCTAATCTGAACAAAATTGAAAAACGACTCTCCGCACAATACAGGGGAAAGTGGCTTTTGTGGACTTAATTGAGACTCAATTAATTTTGTGGTTTATCAAACTAGAAGAAATTTTCTGGGAGGATTCGCATTAATTATGATTAGTCATTTTTTCTGGGTACTTTAAAGTATTTTCAAAATGAAACAAAATTTAAGGTTAAGAGTTTAAAAATTATTCTAAAAGGTTCTGTTAGATGACAAAAACACTTACAAATTTTCCCAATGACATTTTCAAATTCGAAAAAAATTAAAAAGGTCGCGGGATTAAAAAAATTTTTTAGACTAGAAAAATCCCACCAGAGTAACCCGTGTAAAATATTTTGTCTCGGATTTGTCTTCATGACGTGCTATTTTATCTTCAAAACATTGAAGTCTAGCTCTGTCTCAGGAGCCAGACTTTATAGAAATCCAATTTCGTCTCACGTTTATGGTTATAGCTCACACAGGTAAGATGAACGGAACTTGTCTTAAGACATAAATATTTCTGTTATGTCTTAGCTGCAGGCCAATAAAAAAGGACCAGATAATCTGGACTTAAATTTGAAAATGACTTTTTTTTTAATTTTTAAAGTCGCTATTTGAAAGCAGAAGAATAAGAATTTGTGGGTCTGCACGACTACAGCCATCTAAAATTTGCTTCAAAAAGATTGATATTATAGTTTTCTGTAAGAATCTCCCAAGCCGTAAGCAACACGGAAAAACGGACAAAATTTCTGGAATTTTGGCCAAACAAGTGTAATAGTAACAACAAATGGAATAAATTGATTTATTTAATATACATGTTGTGTAATAAATTTTTCAAATTGCTCAAACATAAATAAGGATTAGTTTTTGTGATGGAATTAGAATGACCCTTTTCTCTAGGGCAGGTAGGCATTGGTAAGCTTTTTCCTGGTTCAAGATATAAATAAAGTCTGGCTGCGTCTCATAAGTCAGACTTTCAAACCATCTTCAACAAGTCTTAAGAATGTCTTGATTGCCTGTCATCAAGAAAAAACCCAAAAGGAAATATTTTTACAAGAGAATCAACGCTTCATTTAAGGAATGATTAAACTTTAGCTTTCATTTGAGACCAAAATGAAATCAGAAAATGGTCTTTCCTTAAAATAAAGATTTGAAATATATTTCATCCCTCAGGGGTTCATTTGGAAATGTTCGTAGTTGAGTCTTCTATTTTTAATCTGTACATTTCACGATTTTGAAGTAGATACTATAGACAGTTTTACATTGAAAAAAATGGTCTCAGAAATTTTGAAAATGCTCCAACTTTCTTGAATTTTTGAACAAAATGGCTGACTAACGAAATTGACCTTCAGTTTCCGCCAATTAAAAAATGTACCAGAGGCCAATCCAATAGATAAATCCTTCAAAAAATTATCGTGCTCACTGACAGACGTACTAACACTACAGACATACAGACAGACACATTCGTAAAAACCTGTTTTTCAGGTTCAGAGCTCCTCAAAACGTGGACATTTGACAATAACGGGGGAGGTCAAATTGAACATAATTCTAATACCTTCTCTGATGAGAATGTAAAAAATGATCAAAATTCTACGAGTGTTAAGACAAACCCATACAATCGACATATCTCAATAATTTAGATTACTGTTATTTTCAATTCGAAAGTAAACTGTAAAGATTCTTCTGTGCTAGCACTATTGCAAAAATATCTTCCACAGACCTTTCATAGAAAAGTGGTATGAAGCTTAGTTCCCCTAATGCTCTATTTTCTATGTCTTCAAGAAACAAGATTCGATGCAATTGGAGATAAGGGAGAACTCAAAAGACAACCTTATAACTGCTTGTAAAATTTTTGATTGAAAGAAAACACAGTATCATCAGATACCGTTCTAACCGCTTTTAAAATCTCCAAATTTGATATTCTTGTTACACTTTTGTAAGCCTGCAATTTTTCTTCTATGCATTTTTCAACTCAGTCTAACGGAATATTACCCAACATAAAAACCACGTCTAACATTTCAGACTGCATATAATAAAAGTTTCCGGTTTTAAAAAATGCAACAAAATTATCAAATTCTGAAATTTTGATAGCTTTTAGAAAGGTATTTAACAATAATGTGTTTTATTTCCATCATAGATTTTACAAGGGGATATCAGGTTGTCCTGTGGGTTCTCCCTTATTGACTATAATTACTCTTCGATTTATTATAAGAAATGTAGCTTATTCTTACTTTTTTGGGAACCTGTTCAATTTTTGTAATGTTTCCAATGAAATGCATTAAACACCAGTTCAAAACCGCTTTGTAAAATTTCAGAATTGTCTAATTGCTTTTCCTTCTCTACAAATTTCTATATGACTCCAACATTTTTTGAGTTGATTTTAACTTCTATTACTTAATTTTCCTACGATATCGTAATTATCTTGCTAATTTTCATAAATCTAACCAGGTATAGGCCTGAAGAAGACCGACAGGAGGGTCGAAACTTCGTTGTGTTTTTGGATTTGGATGTTCAAAAATTAAATTTAGACCTGCTGATTGTAACCATGAGGTCAAGTAAATCGTGAGACCGAAAGAAAGAACTCACATTTCTTTTAGGGATACATGTTTGAACGATCGGAGAAAGCCACTTCTTAGATATTGAAATGAATTTTTCCAGAACTGATTTGTTGAAAAGAGTTAATTAAAAAATGAGGTAATTGAAGGATTTAAATCGATGAAAATTATTTTAATTTCTTCACCTATGATCGTTTTGTAAATGTTGCATAAGCAATGGGAGTTGGGAAAAGTTAAATATTCTAAATACAATATTAGATGAGCTACGAAACCCTTTCTTGTAGGCGCATGTCGCCGACTGTTACCAATTTTTGTTTATCTTCTGGACTATGTGCAACTAAAACAGCTTCGACTTATCTTCTTTCCAATATATATTTTTCGAAAAAATTCATAAATCTCTTCTTTTTTTTTTATTAAAAAATTAGGTGCAGTGATAAAAGCACCTGCCACACAACCACTTTTCTACCCTATTAAAATTCCACATGGAAGCCGTGTGTACATACACTCTCCATATAGTAACCATACTCTTACAGGACGTCAACAACAGCTAAATGATGGTATTCCTAGCTGAATCACGGAATCAAGAGGAGAACCTGATTCGGATAAAAGTGTTCATGTATACATGCCTCAAGAGCCTTTTATCCTCGATTTAATAGCATATCTCGTTTTAACTGAGCATAACGAAAATCGTATTATTCTTGAAAATGTCTCTGCTTATACAAGAACAGGTCCGAACTCCGTTTTAATATCACGCCTTCATCATCGCTCTGCCAATCGACTATGGCCGATTACTGCAATAACTCCACAAATTTTCGTACGAGTTCTGCTTAGCAACCTTATTTTTGCGGGACCGCTACCACGTCTTCCGGTAAAGAATACTCCCGACTTTGTTTTTTGAGGAAACCGCATATTAGGAACTATGCGGACATTACAAATTTTGATATTACCACAAAATTTAGATATTATAACACATCATATTTAGTTTTTTCTTCAATATGTGAGGCACTACTGGTTATCCGACGATATTAAGTTTCTTATAATCTGAGATGTCAGAACTTCAAATTGGAAGATCTCGAATCCTAATATCTATATTGTATTATATGTATGAAAATGATGTGGTATAGCCGAATAAAAACATTATTGTTTGAAACTGACTCTTGCTCAATTTTATTTCGATCTCTACAATAATTTATACATCCTATTGTTTTAAGAAATTTTATTTTAATGTATTGTAGCGTTTGGAGAAAAAACAATAAAAATAAATTCAAAAATGATAATAATTATTATTAGGAGTATATATCGACCTTCATTTGAGTGCCTTAAGCTTGGTTATATTTGATACATTATTATTGCTGCTAAATTATTGAGTTAAACTTTATATTTAAATAAATGTTGACCCTATCTTTTCAAGGCACCTTCGCATCGAGAAAAAAATTTTCATCACGATACTCGCGCCACGCGCTTCATTCCAATTAAAATTAATCAAAATGTTGAAGGTTCATTATTATTTAAACTTCGTGAGGAATGTAGATGTTCGTTATTGGCAATCCCAATATTTTGATCAGTAAATCCGATAAAGGTAACATTTCGGTAGCTATGAACAAAGATGAGTACGAGACAGATTTAACTCTTATGTTGGCAGACACAAAAATTTATAAATTATTACCCAAAGACCCTACGTATGAAACCCAAACCAAAGTTAATGAACTAGTTAAATATTGGAATACAAAGGATTATATAACCAAATCTACAGCGGTCACTTTAAAATCTAATAACCCCAA
>JAUMHM010074208.1:0-13927 GCA_032362435.1 Melikaiella ostensackeni
AATCCTGCAACTCCTTTAATTTTGAAAATTTTGGAAAACCATTTTAATCATAAACTTCAAAGTAAAATTTGTAAAATCACAATAAAATAAAATGGCTGCGAATAATTAAATTTACGCTGATACATCCTATTTCAAGTCCTTATATTGAAAAATTAAGTGCTAAAAAATGCTTCTAATTTGAAATCATCCAATGTTTAGTGCTTCGTTGTGATCATCTTCATTAACAAGAACTTAAAATAAGATATTTGAAAGCTGCTTCAAATAACAAATTAGAGCAGAAAACGTGTGCCCGCGAGAGAAAAAAAATATCAATAAAACTCTATATCCCGAACAATTTTATTACGCCGGTTCATGATCCTATCTTCAGTGTTTATATAGTATTAAGACTGAAATTATTATACCAGATATTTAGATTTTAGGAAATCAGAAAATTCTAACAATTTCCATGAAAAAATTTTATAAAATATAAGATGCTCAAGAAGTATAAATAAATAGCCATAATTTTGCTGTTTCTTCAAAAAAAAATTCTCATATTTTAACATATTTGTTTATGGAAAGTATTTAAAAAATGCACTTCAAATTACAGGTCATCATTGAATTGAAAAGCGTTTCACCAAAATTGTCGATTGACGATTTCATTTCGCAATTGCAGTCAACCGGTTTCAATTGAATCTTTCCTCACAGGAATCTTAAGCATTCTCTAAACATTTATTTCCTTGACAAGAGTCATTATTTCATGGGAAATTCGAAGTTTTTAAAAATATTTCATATAAATGTTAAATCGAATTTTCCATGTAAGTTTTCAAAATTACTGTGACCGAAAACCTCTTGAATGCGATATATGAAAAACTACAATGAAACAAAATGGGAGCAAATAATTAAATTATACCCTGTTCAATCTTATTTCAATTCCTAATATTGAAAAATTCCATCTTAAAAATGCTTCTAATTTTGAATCATTAGAAATTATCCGATCCTTGTGATAAGATAAAAGTTTGAATTGGTGACTTCAAAGCTGCTTTATATTAAAATGTTAAGCACACAAAGTCCCTCCATTTTATAAGAAAATGTTACTGATAAAACTTGATCAATGATTAAGAATTTATAAAAGTATTTTTTTTTTTTCAAGAATATTCTTTTTTTTTATGTTGAATTACGAGAATTTTTTGGTTTCTTACACCAGTAAAAAACAACGTTCTAAATCGCAGTAAAGTTGAAGCTTTTTATTGTTATTACATGTTTTACTCGTAAACTGTTTTGTATTTTCGGAAACAGAATTATTACACATTGCACGATCTAAAAATCATGTGTATATAGACAAGATATTTAGATATTTAGGAAACGAGAAATATTATATTTAAATATCTAAATTTTAATTGCGTATACAAAACCTGTATCTGTAAAAAAAATTGTCGGTACCGGTAAAAAAAATTACCGGTACCGGCAACTTTTTTTACAGGTTTTTTAAAAATGATTTTGTGTGAGGAACTTTATGTAAAGCAGAATCCTCGAAAGGATGAGAATTGTGACTGAATCCATTCTTCCCCCCTTCACAAAGCTTTTAGAATCCATCTTACCAAGGAAGACGAGACTGGAAAGGATCAGGAGTGTGACTAAAGAGGCAAGAGTGCGATATTCGGGGTGACAAATTTTAAATGCGGATTTCAATAGGATTTTTGCGAGAAAAATGAATATGACTGATAGTTCTCAAGAGGGTGGACGATTATTATATTATATTTGATAATGGTGACGAAATGATCCCAGAAATGGACTGGCAGTGTGACCTAAATTATTTCTGTGACTAGTCACAGAGGTGTCCTCCCGCCCTTGCTATATATTGGAAAACAATCATTAAAACTTCAGTATAAAGTGGTATCAGTTTTTGAACCGTCATAGAGTCATGAGTATATTTAAAGGAGACTTTTCCGAAATATATATTTTTTAACTCTTTAACTTCAGGTACAAAGGTTAAATTTATCAATAAATTGATTATTAATAATCAATTTATCACTTATCATTCGCAACTATACTATAAGAAAAAGGGGTTTCACGAGAGAAGAGACAAAATTCCACTCAAATGTCATATTTATTCAAGTAAAACCTGAGCTAACTATGGAATACAAATATTTCCCTACACTCTAAGCTAACTTAGCACGCTAATAAAATCATTGATCATAAAAAAAATTTATTCGCTCATGAGGATGGAGCATTTTTTGGTAACAAATTCAATTTCCTCATTTCTACATGTGATAAAATATAAATTTTCACATTTACTACACAGACAAGCGTCGATATCCTTTCTAAATATTAAATTTTAAAAAAGTCTTAATTTCTTATTTTCTACACGTGATAAAACGCAACTTTTCGCATTTACCTTGATAAACAATTATCCGTGTCTTCTCCCTACATTTGACTGGCAATCTTTTAGATTCTAATTTATAATATAAGCGATTTACGTATGTTCCAATCTATCTCGTTGATCAGGCGATGCTACTCTCTTATAAAATTTTTTTTTTTACACGATACAAAAGATTTGTACTTGAAAGCAACTAAAACCTAACACTCACATGGAGATACACTTATACGCTGGAGAGTTCTACTCCAGTCAGATATTACTTATGTGAAACTTTTTATTTCTTTTTCGCTGTTTATTTATTTATTCATTTTGTATTTTCATTTCTTTCATTTCTTGCAATTTCCAATACCTGGGTTTTACAATGCTTTATCCTACAGATAATCCTTATGCAGGCTTAATTGTTATTATTTTCTTCGTCCCTATACTTCATAACACTGACTCTAAGACGCAATGTCCTTTGATTTTAATATAAAGAGAATTTCTCCTATCGTTTTGTTTTTATTCGAGACTGATTCAATTTCATTTAGAAATGGATTTCTTTGGAATCAGAAAATCGTTGCATCGACCAAGGCACGAGGTAAACCTTGCTCTTGTCTTCTGCGATTTTGTGCTTGATACGTAATTTCGTAATAAAAAAAAATAGAAAGATCGTTGCATCGACCAGGGCACGAGGTTAACCTCGCTCTTGTCTTCTACGATTTCTTTCAAAAAGAAAAGAACCTGTGCAACGGTCTCTCGCACTGTCGCTAGCTATAGAGAGAGATGCCTAGAGCGCTACGAAGAGAGAGTCTCAGAAGCGATTTATGACTCCTTTAGTGGAGATCCTCACAGGAGTTTCAAATATTTATTTGAGCTTTCTCGAAAAAAAATTCTTACACAAAGGATTCACGTCAATCTCTTTCTTGACCAGAGTTAAGACCTGACTCCTCTCTGCTCAAAAGAAATTGAGGCAACTAGTCTGGATTGTACTTATGGTATTTCACTTCATCGACCGATTTACACGGTAGACCCTGCTTCGCTCTTCAGTGAAATAATATAAATGGATCAATCGACAGTACGAAATTATAAGGAGATATTTATCTCTCGTATTATTTCATTTTTTATTTAATTAATAATTCGCGTAGCTCAACAAATTTAAGTAATCTCATGAGATTCTCTCGGATAAAAGTTTAATTCTTGTGTTTGAACCACAAAAGATCATTCAGAAAGAGAATTGAAGGAGTTGGAATGAAAATTCTAAGATCTTTCAGGGACCTGTTCTAATGGAGAGATGTATGGAACAGGGTAGGAGGATAAATCCACCAACCTCTTCCAAGGTTCTCTCCAGTGGTCCACGCGGAACCTCCGCAAGCAACTCAACTGCCCGTTTTTCCACAGAGAGACGTGCTTTACGGACACGTCGCCTCCCATACTCCCACTATTCGCGCGATCTTCCGACTAGTGGGAGATGGTGGAGTCTGCGCCCCATGCATATCCCTGCATGATGCAATACTTTCTTACATGTTTGCAGGGTTGCTCGTGGCTTAGCCTAGCGACAGGCTATATCCCGTAACCCACAGGTCACAATATATAATTTTAATTTTAATAATTTTGTAATTATTTATTTATATTATATATATGGTTAATAACGCCGTGAGCTTGTGATACGCTTTTTGAAAGACCAGGAAAAAAAATCGTCGGTACCAGTGATTTTATTTTTACCGGTACCGGTACAGGTAAAAATTTTGATCTCCCTTCAGTCTTCAGTTATGCAAGCTCTAACGCAATTGCAAATTTTATCAAAATAGTTATTCATTAAGAATATATTTCAAGGACGATTTGAAAAATTACAATAATATAACATTGGTGCAAATAATTGAATTATACCCTGATCAATTATACTTTTATTCCTTATAGTAAGAATGTTCTATCTCAGAAAAATGCTTTTGATTTTAAATCATTGAAAGTTTTGTGATCTTGTGATCATTTTAGATGAGAAGAAACTTTGAATTGCATAGCTGAATTATTAGAAAGTCATTCATAAAAGTATCATATTTTTTTCAAGAATATTCCATTATTTCAAAGTTGGATCACGAGAACTCTATAGTTTCTTACATCGGTAAAGGAACAGTGTTTTGAATTGCAGTAAAGTTGGAGTTTTTCATTGTTACTTTATGTTATGCTTGTAGACTTTTTTTGGTGTTTTCAGATAATAAGTTCCTGCACAGAGCAAATTTCTTTTAAAATGCTTTTTTTCGACTGTATAGATACGTTCTGAAATACATATGTACTCGATCAAAAATCAAGCATAAGAAAAGTCAGTCATTTTTTGACATTTTTGCAGATAAGTTTAAAATGGTGCTATTGATAATAATTTATTTTTTTGGAAATAAAGACGGTTTAGGAGCAGAGCATGAAATATAACCATAAAAAGCTTTAACTTTGTTGCGATCTTATAGGGTAACGGAATGCATTATTGAGGAGCCGTTTTTCTCATTTTTTCGTTTAAATGCGAATCGAATGATTAGAACCCAATAAAAAAATTCAACTTTTTGGTGAAAAGTTAATTTTTTTGGTTGAGAATTAATTTTTTTAACTGAGAACGTAACGGTCCCATTTTGGTTGAAAATTATTATCATATTGAAAATTGATGTCTTCTATTTGAAAATTCATATATTTTGTTCAAAATTCCGCTTTTTTTAGATGAAAATTCAACTATTTGCTTCATATGTCAACTATTACATGTTTCATTGACAATTCATCTTTTTTGGTTGAAAAATCAACTACTTGATTTGAAGTTGAACTACTTTGTAAAAAAATTCATTTCTTTTTTATCACAGATTCGACATTTCAGTTGAAAATTCAATTGGTTGGTTGTAGAATATTTATCTTTTTGGCTTGAAAATACAAAATTTCGTTGAAAATGAATTTTTTTCAGAAAATTAATATGTTTATTCGAAAGTTTAACTATTCCATTCAGAGTTGACAGCTTATCTTTTTTGTTGAGACTTCTCCTATTTGGTTGAGAATTTTAAAATTCCGTTAAAAATTCGCTTTTTTGGTTGAGTCTTAATTTTTTCAACTAAAAATGTAAGGATCCCATTTTTGATTGGAGATTATTATTTTTAATTGAAAATTTATCTTTTCTAGTTGAAAATTCATGTACTTTGTTCAAAATTCCGCTTCTTCAGATGAAAATTCGACTATTTGGTTAAAATATCTGCTATTGCATGTAAAAAAATTAACCTGAAAGGCCTACTGAACATTAACTTTTTTTTGGTATTGAAAATGAAGAACTGTCTGGATGTGAGGGGGGTCAATTCTTCTTTCTCAAATAATGATATTTTTAAACGTAACAGTTATTGTTAGTTTGCATTGGGTGAATCTGCTAAGGAACAGTGATTTCGCACATGAGGACATAAAAAAAAATCTCATTTTTAGAACATACATTTTGTCACTTTTGCTTATTCAATAATTTGGTAGCTTATTTTTTTTGTCCGTCATATATAAATGTTTTCATTTTTCATGTCGGATTGACCTTAAGTGTACTTTAACACCCGTAAGAATTCCACGTAAAAATAATTAAAAGTACGTAACAGTTTCAGTCAATCAATCAAGTATTTGTTAGATTAAAGGATTCTGAAGTATAGTGAGTAAACGTTAAGTGCTCACAGAAGTTTTTTTTTTTCATAAGATAAATGGGTACATGAGCATACGGATTTTTTTTAAATTCGAAAAATAGAGTACAATTCAACTGTATTTTCAGCTAAAAAATGGGAAACTGCTTTTAATCACAATGTGTGATTAATACTACTGATTAAGAATTCAACTAAAATTCTATTTTTATCAAAAATATTTCTTCATTTCAAAGTTAAATTTCGAAAATTCTCTACTTTTTTACGTCAGTGGAAAATAGCGTATTAAATCGCAATCAAGTCAGAGCTTTTTATTTTTATCCCATGTTTTGTTCATAAACTGTTTCGTGTTTTAAAAAAAGTTATTGCACATTGCATGATCTTGAAATTATATGCTTTTAGACCTTGAGAACGGGCTTAAAACGAAAAAGACTATATTCAAATATGTAATTTACAACAACTATTCCATGAAAAAGAAAATCCCGTTGAACATTCAATTGAATTATATATATATATATATATAATTATTATATTATTATATTATGATGTTTATTATCTTTACTTTATTCTATTATATATTCTGCTGAAATGACGCATCGCGATTGAAAACATGATGGCTCCATCGTGAATTTTTTTCAATTGACTTCGATTGAAAAAAGTTCGATACTTGAGAAACAAATTTATTCTCAACATGAAATAGCGTGGAAATTAAAAAAAATCATAAATATTCAAGTTAATCACTTTATCTGTACAAAAACCTGCGAACACTTGGATTTCTATTTTTGTGCATTGTAATACATCGATCAGAACTTTTAACAACTAAACATTCCATGTACTTCGGAAGTGTCATTTTCCCATATAGCTGTGTGAGCGTAGAATGCAAATTCATTCTATAAAAAAATTAAATTCAGGATTCACAGTAATTACTAACAAATAGACAATTGAACCTCTCGCCATCAAAAAGGGATGTGCGTGGATTTAGCCTGAGAAGTATTGACCTGAAGATCAATTTCAAAAATCTTTCGAATTTTAGCTTCAAGGACAGATGCTTGTAGAGAATCTCAAGGCGCGTGTTTATTTCTTTTTGCCAAAATTTGTAGGACTTTTAATTTTTGAAGTAAGTGGTAAGAAGTAGATTTTTCAAAAACAAAAAATTTCAATCTTTTTTCACTTCAACTCGGGCCAACTTAATCAATTTCGAAACATTTTTGATTTGATTAATGCTTAGTTACGTGTTAACTTTAATGAAACTAATTAGGAAAGAAAAAGGTTAGATTTTAATAAACAAAGAAGTTGTTAATTTTTTATGAGACTTTACAAAAGTCATGAATTCCAACCTTCAAGCGCTTCGCCTATCGATCGAATTATAAGAAATGGAAAACTGTCACTGAGAAATTTGTTGATTAAGGTTTAAAAAAAGGTTTATGAAAATTCTTGGCTCAATCGAATAAATGGTTAAAAAATTATGAATGTTTTAAATTGCAAGCAGCAATCTGGATGCTGCCCTATGCACATGCCTCCTCGCCTACGGAAGTGTTGCAGCGGACGAAATGAACGTCAAGTAGGATACCATAATGATACTTAAGATATAATCAGTGATATAATCTATTTACTAAACATTTTCGACAGTAAGTGATTGGAATAATACTTTATCAAAAAGTATTTTCAATAATTTTCGTCATTGTCTTCAGTTTTTTCGGCATCTGGACACTGGGTTATTACTTTTTAAAAATACTTTTAAAGAAATTCTTTTCCTTTAGCGCTTAAATAATTGAGGGGAGATCTTTCATTTCCCTCACTTTGGCCGCTTTTAATCCAGTTCGGGGTGGAGGACTTTTCGAAAGTTTTTCTAGATCACGCGTGGGCTTCAAAATATATGTTGTATTTTAGAATTCGTAACTATCATAAGCATCCACTTTTCCATCAGGAAAAAAAAATAAAAACGGACGTTTTACTGATTTGGAAGCTTTTCGGCTATCGCATTTTGCTTTCGAAACTCTTTTAAAAATCCTACAGAAGATCTTCACATTTCCTATACTACCTACTACTATACTAAAAATAAAACTTTTGCAGCTATCCTGAAAAATAATCCATTCACTCGTTCTCTGCTTTATTTATAGTAGATTTCAGAAGAGAACTTCAAACGGTTGCTATTATTTGTTTTGGCATCCGACTTGACCTTCATATCGTCCGCTGTAACACGTTCGTAGCCCAGGAGGCACGTGCATAGGGCAGCGACAAGATTGCCGCTTGCAATTTGAAACAGTCATCATTTTTTAACCATTAATCCGATTGAGCAAAGACTTTATAGAAAATTACTCCGGACCTTAGTCAACGACATTCCCACTAGAAACTGTCCGTTGCTTAAAATTCACTCGGTAAAGGAAGCTTTTGAAGGTTGAAATTCATCATTTTTGAAGAGTCCAAAGAAAAATTAATAACTTTCTTTTTTATTGAAATATTTACGTTTTTCTTCCATAAATAGTTTCAGGAGACTTAAACATCTAACTGAGTGGTAATCAAATCGAAATTCGGAAAATTGGAAAATTCACTCGATAAATGAAGCGCTGGAAGGCAGAAGTTCATCATTTTTGCAAAGTCTAAGAAAAATTAATAACTATTTGTTCATTAAAATATTCACGTTTTTCTTTCATTAATAGTTTCAGAAGACTTAAACATCTAACTCAGTATGAATGAAATCGAAATTTTGAAAATTGGTTAAGTTACCTCGAGTTGAAGCGGAAAAGGATTAAAATTGTTTGTTTTTGAAAAATCTACTTCTTACCAATTGCTTCGAAAACTACGAAACCTGCAAGAGGGTAAGAATATGCTTCTTGAAATTCTCTACAAGTATCAGTCCTTAAAATGGAAATTCGAACGATTCTTAAAATCGACTTTCAGAACAATACTTCTCAAGCTGAATCCACGCGTATCCCCTTTTGATCGCAAGAGTTTAATTTAAAATTCACTAAAAGACCGGAGTGTTCGAGAAATGCCAGGTATTTAGTTTTTAGAAACTTGAAACTTTCTTAAAATTTTCATAAGAAATGTAATAGAAAAATTAAATGCTTAGGAAGTATAAAGAAATAGCTACAATTTTGCTGTTTCTGAAAAAATTCTGATTTTTAACATATTTGCTAATGAAAAAGCATTTTAAAAATGCAATTTAAAATGCAGGCCAGTATTGAATAGCGTTTCACCAAAATTGTCGATTGATGATTTCATTTCGCAATTGCAGTCAACCGGTTTCAATTGACTCTTTTCTCACAGGAATCCTAAGCATTCTCCAAATATTTGGTTCCTTGACAAGCGTGATTATTTCACAGGAATTTCAAAGTCTTCAAAAATATTAAATAAAAATTTCAAATCGCATTTTCCATGTACCCTTTAACTTAAACTACTGCTAACATAATCGTAAATTTATTCAAATATTTTTCTCTAAACATGTTTCATGCACGATTTGAAATACTACAATGATACAGAGTGAGAGCAAATGAATAAATTATACTCTATTCAATCATGTTTCAATTCCTAATATTGAAAAGTTCCATCTGGGAAAACGCTTCTAATTTTAATTCATTAAAAGTTATGTGTTTCTTGTGATAAGAAAAAAGTTTGAATTGAATACTTCGAAGCTGCTTGAAATTGAAGAGTCAAGCAGAAAAAGCCCCTCCCATCTATAATAAAAACGTTACTGATAAAAGTCGATCAATAATCAAAAATTTATAAAAGTTTCATCTTTTTTTCAAAAATATTCCATTATTTTGAAGTTGAATCACGAGAATTCTCTGATTTCTTACATCAGTGAAAAACAAGGTCCTAAATCGCAGTAAAGTTGAAGCTTATCATTTCTATTTCACGTTTTGCTCATAAACTGTTTTGCATTTTCAGAAAATGAAATATTACACATTGCATGATTTTGAAATGATGTGCATTTAGACCTTGGAAACGTGCTTGAAAATGAAGAATACTATATTTAAATATTCGAATTTTAACAACTATTTCTAGCATTCTCTGAATGCTTAATTTCTTGAAAAGCGTCTCTATTTCAAGCAAAATTCAAAATTTTTGAAAATATTTATTATGAATTTCAAATCGAATTTTCCGTGTTACCCCACAAAATTACAATGACCTGAAAATGTATGAAACACACTATTCCGTCAGTTATTCACTCAAAAATTTGGTAACTTAATTAATTTTTCTGCGGTGGAATAAAAGTTTTTGATCTACTTTCACCCTTTAGTTATGCTAGCTCTAACGCAATTGCAAATTTTATCTGAATAAATATTTTATTGGAACATATTTCAAGCAAGACTTGAAAAATTATAATGAAATAACGAGGGTGTTAATAATTGAATTATACTCTGAACAATTATACTTTTGTTCCTAATATTGAAATGTTCTATCTTAGAAATGCTTATAATTCTAAATCATTAAAAGTTTTGTTATCTTTGTGATCATTTTGAATAAGAAAAAAATTTGAAATGGAATTTTGATGTTTTAAGCGTGATTTGAGAGACTAAAATGAAACCAAATGGGTACAAATAATTAAATTTACGCTGATAAATCCTATTTTTAGTACTTATATTGGAAAACTCTGTATTAGAACGTGCTCCAAATTTAAAATCATCAAATGTTTAGTGTTTTGTTGTGATTATTTTTGATGAGAAGAACTTTGAATCAGATATTTGAGAGCTGATTTCAATATTAAAAAAAGCAGAAGAGGTCTGCCCCGAGAGAAAAAAAATACCCATAAATCTCCATATCCCGAAAAATTTTATTATGCCGGCTGATGATCCAATCTTCAATGTTTATAGAGAATTACACCTAGAAAAATATTTTCATAATGGTACTGTTACATACAAAAATTGAAGTTATTTTTTCAATGCAGTTAATCACCATAAAAAAAGTAAATGAGAATAATTATTAAGAACTTAAAAAAGAATTATATTTTTGTCAGAAATATTTATTCAGTCTAAAGCTGAATTAGGATAATCTTACTGCGTTTTTATATCAGTAAAAAGATAACGTAAAAAATCGAAATGAAGTTGAAGCTTTTTATAGTTACTTCATATTTTGCTTCTGAACTGTTTCGCATTTTAAGAAATGAAATTATAAGACATTGCACGATCACAAAATTATGTGCACTCAGACCTTGAAACGGGAAGGTACTATAATTGAACATGTGAATTTTAACGAATATTCCTAGTGTTCTCTCAACATTTAATTTTTTGTTGAGCGTCAATATTTTACTGCAAGTTCAAATTTTTTTCAAAAATTTAATAAAAATTCCAAGCAGAATTTTCCGTGTAACCCTTCAAAATTACTATGACTAAAAAATTGGTAAACCACCCTATTTTGTCACTAATTCACTCGGAAATATGGTAACTCAGTTTTTTTTGCGTCAATGTGGAAGCTTTCAAGCTCCCCTACCCTTTACCTGATACTACTATTAACAAAATTGCAAATTTCATCTAAAAAATTATTTTTTAAAAATTATTTCAAATACGATTTTTAGAATTATAATGGAACAAAATAGGAACAATTAATTATATTATTAATTATGATATCCTTTAAATAGTGAAACAGAAAATTTCCTCCAATTCCAAATGAAAAAAATCGCTGATTAAACTTAATAAATGAAAATCTAAAGAAGTATCAAAATTTTTTTGATAATTTTCTTCATTTCAAAGCAAAATTACGACAATTCTCTGTTTTCTTGCATCGTGAAAACCAACGTACTAAATGGCTGTAAAGTTGAAACTTTTTATTGCTATTTAATTCTTTCTCTTAAACAGTTTTGTTTTTTCAGAAGAAAAATTATTACGCGTAGCACGATCTGAATATTACGACCTTTGGACCTTGAAAACGTGCTTGAAAACAAAAAATACATATGTAAAAATGAACATTTTAATAACCTTTTCTAACATTTTCTGTATGTTTAGATTCTTGGCAAGTGACATTATTTCACGGGATATTTAAAATTTTTTAAATATTTAATATAAATTTGAAATCGAATTTCCAACGTAACCCTTTAAAATGAATATAACTAAACAATTGGTAAACCAAACTATTTTCTCACATATTCATTGGCAAATTTGGTAACTTAATTAATTTGTTGCCTCAAAATAAAAGCTTTTAGGTTGCCTTTACCCTTTAACCAATACTAACTCTAACAAAATTGAAAATTTCACTTGAATAATTATTTTTTCATAATATGCTTCAAACACGTATTATGAAATTATACTGAAACAAAGTAAAAGCAATTAATGAAATTAACCCCTAAAAATCTTTTTTTTATTCTTAATATTTTATTATATAATATGATGTATAATATCATATATATATATATATATATACATATTATATAATAATATTTTCTTCGATTGTAATTTCAAAGATCGTGTTTGAATTTGAAACAAGATTTAAAAGAATAATTATTTAGATAACATATGCAGTTGTATTAGCAATAGTATTAGTTTGAGAGTAAGGGCAGTTTAAAAGACTTAATATTAGTTCATGAGTGTGTGCACCTTGAATAATTCTAGTATAAAAATTAGTGTATTTTCGCATTTTTTTAGCTGTAAATATTGCATTAATTGAAAAAATTCACTTTGAAAAGAAGGTCGCTGTTTGAAGTTATGTTTGCTTTCCTAAATTGTAATATCAAGTAATTGGACTAAAAATAATGTCTAATTTCTGTCCTAAAACTATTTCACTATCCGGCCATGATTCTATTTTTAATATTTATATAAAATTATACTTCGTGAAAATATTCTAATAATGGTGTAAATAGTTACATCAATAAAATATAAGTGATTTAGTAAATTCAATTGATTGGAATAATGAACCTGAAAAGTCAATGGGAAAATTCTTGATTATGTCGAGTTATCCGAAGAGAGTATAACAATTTTGAAAAATGATAAAATGTCGGCAGTTTATCAGAAAATTTAAGAAAGTTGGGAAGTTTTCTGACAACATGCACTACATTTTCTATAAATCTCTTGTTTTGGAAGAGCATTCTGCCATATGCAAAAGTTTTTTTGCAAACAATCAAAATTTTGCATTTTTTGCACAAACTCCTAACAAATGGGATAAACGTGAAATCAACACGCAGATGTTTAGAATTGGAATACATAGAAAATGTCTCTATAACTTTTTCGATATTTGCATTACATCGACTTTAAAATTTACTCAATCAATTAGATAGTCCAGTCAAATTAACATTTGTGTTGAAACTCGAAGCTATGTCAGCAATTTTTTTGCTCAAAACGTTTAAAGAGATTTTCTTTTGTAGCTCAGCAACACTCGAGCTAATTCAATTAGAGGCTCTTTTGTTATTAACAAAAAAGATGAAAATTGCAAACATTTTTTGACATGTTCACGTGAATTGCTTATTTCGGGTTAGAGACAACAAAAATATGTGTAGAAGGTGATGTTAACAGAATAAAAAAAGATTTGAAATGAGCCCACATTGAACACTTTACGACCTACGGGTAAAGAAATATCAATTTATTAATTGAGGTTGCGCTTTTAATGAGTAAGCGGCTCACGTAGTGAAATTTCATTGTTATAAAAAGGAGTATAATTACTTTCTTTTTACAAATCCTAAGCACAGAAGACCTACTGAACATCAACTTTTTTCTTGGTATTGAAAATGCAAAACTGTCTGTCTATGAGGGGGGGGAGGTCAATTTTTGTTTCTAAAATAATAATATTTTTAAAAGTATATAACACTTATAGTTAGTTCGCATTGGGTGAATCCGCTAAGAAACAGTGATTCTGCACTTAAGGACTTTTACAAACAAAATCTTATTTTTAGAACATACATTTTAATAATAGATTTAATGCTTTCACGATGATTCATTATGATGAAAGGCGGTGTTTCAGGTTTCAATCGTGTGCAAAACTACGAATCTTGCCGACGTTTCGTGAACATTGCAGTTCACTTCTTCAG
>JAUMHM010074218.1:3685-13927 GCA_032362435.1 Melikaiella ostensackeni
TAAATACATCAATCGATTTGTCTCCTTATACCGAATAAATTTAGGCGTTACAATATTGGTATGTTTCCAAAGTTAAGAAAGTTTTTCTCTCACAAACGTTAGAAAAATTTACAAATTTGTACATATCATAACTTCATTTGGTCATGAAGTGTTTTTAAATACATAAATCTATTTATGTAGTGAAAATGAACAAATTTGGTGCTAATTATGTTGCTATATTCCTCATATTCAACACAAATTTTACTCATAAACGAAAAATTAAAAACTCAAAAAATTCTTAAAGATAAGATTTTTTCATGGGGATAGCTATCAACGATAAACATTCTATTGAATTATATCAACCAAATATCACCCCTTGTTAAAAAAAATTCGGGTTACAGAGCCTGAAGTAACAGCCAATACTGTGATGACAATTCTTAAAATCGATTTGTTCGAATAATTTTAATCACTTTTTCAATGTTACCGTCGGTTTTCAATGTGCGAGGATGGCCGCGACGCGGATCGTCTTCAATCACTTCTCTCCCCTCCTTAAATTGCTTGAACCAATCGAAAACTTGAGTATGAGATAGAAACTCATAAACTTCCTTTAACAAATCATACGTTTCTGTAGTAGATTTGATAAGTTTCACAAGAAACTTCACGTTGACGCCTTGTTCTATTTTCACACTCAACATAATTCCGGCGGAGCTCAGGTAGACGGTCAACTTCGAATAAAGGCTATTGTTGTTGCTGAGGCCCCAAGTAAGTAGCAAAAAAATCAGTCCGGTTATTTAATAGAAGTTCCAAAATGTTCCTCTTTGCAAAGCTTCCTCTATGAGGAAGCAATATAAAATTTTTTATTTTTGAAGCATTTGTGTTTGAATATTCTAAAATTACGTTCTTCACAATTTGAATCTCCTCAGAAAAGTTCTGCTTAAATAAATATTGCAGCATATTTAGTGTCTTTGACGTACAATTGGAGGAAAAGATAAATAACAGAAAAGTTTTGCAAGATATGACGTTTATTGACAAGTATTTACTTAACCCGTTTGATAATCGATCCATTGATGCTTTCTGATATAGGAGAATCTTTTATTCCTGGCAGTTTGAAGTTTGCCGCAGGATATAAGGTCTAGTGTCCTTAGGGATCATTCACAAATTACGTGACGAGTTTTTTTGTTGTTTAAATAAAGATGAGGATATAATTTCCGTGAAAAGAAAAAGAATACAACGATATAAACAAAAGAAAAACGCTTCACGTAATTTAGGCATGATCCCGTAGGGACTTCAAAATACACGTTTCCTGATATCGAAGATATAAAACGTAATCGAAAATCCTGAATTTTCGATAACGCTATATTCCTTTTTTATTAAAAAATATAATCTGCAAATTGGAATTTTTCCTCTCATTTATTACAACGAAAATATCCACGCCTCACTAATATTTTGCAGTGAATCGAAAAATTCTAGGAGGCTAAAGAATCGGAAAATGTAAACCGTGAATGTTTCCGGAAGTTTAATATACTCTATAAATTGTATGTAAATTGTTAAACTCAGTTTGAAATCCTTGGAACGAATTTCATTTTATAGATATGACGCTCTCAAAACTGAATGTCGAGAGCGAGAGATACATTTTAATCAATTTTACTGAAAGTGCTCTGAAACTTGGATGAATTATCAGAATTTTGTAATTAAAATTCAGATTAGTGAAAAGCGCACCTAATTTGAAATCGCAAATTCTTTCCTATCCTTTTTCTGTAAAATTGATTGAATTTTCCAAATGAAACCTCGACTTTCAATTTCCTGGTGGGAGGAAATGGTATTTTTTTTGGCAAACGATCCACTTTCAAAGTAATATTGATGAAACCGTGAAACTAATCTACAGTAGGAACAGGAGCCAGCAGAGAGCTCTAAATCTTCCTCTGGTATCAAAATTCAATTTGGTCGACCTGGAATACCTGGTGCTGGAAAGTAATAAAATCGTTTTGTCCTCGTGACGAGTTTCGGTTTTACATCCCTTCTGTCAGAGAGTCTCGTTTCAAAAACGAAGTGACACCCACCGCACCAATCTTTATTTTCCGGATCGAATTTTTTCTTTTTTTTCTGCTTTCTTTTTGAAGATCAATCTGGACGAATATCAGGGTTTCTACAGGTCAGGGAATTCCAGAAAATCAGGAAATGTCATGGGAAACCCAAAAGAGTTACAGAACTTTCAAAAAACTGAAATTAAAGTTTATAAAATTTTGGATAAACGTTGTCGCTAAGAAGTTTAAGACAAGTTTAAAAACGAACTTTTTTGCATTGACAATATTAATCTCCTAGGTAGGTTTAGAAGTTCCACCCCTTTTTACTCATTTATCAACTTTTTCGAAAAAAAATGTACAGTTTGAAATGTCTTTTTATTAATGTCTCAAGTAAAATAATATGAATTAAACATTTTCAACACTTGTTTTTAACACAGAATTGAACTTTCGAAAATCGATGATTGAATTTTCAAGAATTGAATTTTCAACAGTCATTTCTCAACACTAGATTTTTGAACAGTTCAAAATTCAAGAAAAAAGCGAATTTAATATTAGAAACAAATATTACAAATGTCATATTCACATAATTTCACATGAGAATTTAATAAATAAAAATTTTCATCCATAAAATGAAAATTTTGAAAAAGTGGATTTTTTCGAAAACGGGTCGCCGTTTTTTTCTACAATTTCCAAAAGTTAACGATTCCTTTTTTTTCTGGCAAAAAAATGATCATTTTAGTTGAATTTCGTGTTTTTTGTTGATATTTCAACGGTTTTTTTGAAAATTCGTCTTTTTGTGTTGAAAGTTCAACTGTCTTGTTAAAAATTCGTCTTTTTGGGGTTGAAAATTAAATTATTTTGCTAGAAAATTAAACTGTTTGGTTGAACATCAACTTTTCTATTGAAAATTCACATTTTTGTGTTGAAAATTCAGCTACTTTGTAGAAAATTCATTTTTTTTGGCCTGAAACCTCGACAATTTTGGTGAAAACTTTTTTTCTCTCTTGACGGAAATATTTTTCTTGGTTGAAAATTCAACTTCGTTGACAGATTTCACCTTATTGGTTTGAAATTTGATCTCTTTTGTTCGAAATTTTTTCTAATCATCTTTTTTTTTGTTAAAAATACAACAGTTTTATTGAAAATTCGTTTTTCTGGTCAAAAGTCCAACTTTTGTGTTAAAAATTCGTCTTTTTGGCGTTCAGCATTTCACTATTCTGCCAGAAAATTGAATTATTTGGTTGAAAATTAATCTGTTTTTTGAAAATTTATATTTTCGGTTTGAAATTGTTAATGCTGTGTGAAAATTCGTCTTTTTTGTTTGAAATTTCATCAGTTTAGTTGAAATTGTTTTTCTGTCTTGACTGAAATATCTTTCTTAGTTGAAAATTCAACTCCTTTGATGAATTTCGTCTTTTTAGTAAGAAACTTGATCTCTTTTGGTAGAAATTTCTCCCAATAATCTGTTGCGTGTAAAAAATTCAACTGTTAGGTAGAAAATTCCTTTTTTTTGGTCGAACGTTCAACTGTTTTGTTGAAATCGTCTTTTTGGTGTTGAAAATTCAACTAGCTTGGTAGAAAAATGCACTATTTGATGCGAAATTAACTTTTTTGTTGAAAATTTAACTGTTTTGTAGAAAATTCGTCGTTTTGGCTTGAAACTTTATCATTTTGGTTGAAACTGTTTTTTTTTTTTTTGACTGAATAAATCTTTCTCGGTTAAAAATTCGTCTTTTTTTTTGTTTGAAAATTCATCTCTTTTGGGAGATATTTCTTCTAATCATCTGTTTTGGTTGAAAATTCAATCAGTTGGTTGGGAATAAATCTATTTTTGTTGAGAATTTAACTATTTTGTTGAAAATTCGTCGTTTTTGGTCGAATTCAATTATTTTTGATTGAAAACTGAAATTTTTTTTGTCAAAAATTCAAGTACTTGTTAAAAGTTGAACTACTTTGTTGAAAATTCATTTTTTTGTTTGTTGGAAGTTCATTTCTTCGATTGAAAATTTAATATTTTATTTAAAATTTGTTTCTTTTTTGGTAGAAAATTAATCTTCTTGGTTGAAAATTTATCTTTTTAGTTGAAAGTTGAACTGCTTTGCTAAAAATTCAGTTTCTTGTATGAAGTTTCATCATTTCCGTTGAAAATTGATGTATTTCGTTGAAATTTCTTCTTTTCTGATGAAAAATGTTATATTTACATAATTTTACATGAGATTAAATAAATAAACATTTCAATTCATTAAAAAAGTACTTGTGAAAAAGGAGATTTTTTGGAAACATACAGAAAAGTATGAAAGATATTTCCTTTTAAAATACGCCCTTTTTTATTTTACAGTACTTTTACACTACTTTTTTATTTGAAAAGCTAATTTTTGACTGATTTAAGAAGGCTTCTTTTTTGATACTTTTATTTTCACGCTTGAGGATAATTTTCGCTTCAGAAAGATACTTTTTTATACTTTTTTTAATTCCATAGAGCACTTCGAATCTTGTTGTCCAGGTGTAAGATCGCTTTTATCCTGTAAAAGAAATTTATAACGGGCAGGGAAAATGGGAAAAAATTGTTAGGGAAAAGTCAGGGAAAGTGAGAGAATTTCGAAATTGGGATTTTGTAGCAACCCTGAATATTCTTCAGGTTATCGATGTCAACGATGTCAAATGATAGCAGCCCAATTGGGATTCAAACGAAAAGTCCGAACTGGATAAAAAAAATGTCTATGGTAGCGCTTTTTACGCATTACAAACAGTTTTCAAAACTCATTTCGTTCGCTGAAGTTGACGCCGTTTCGTTCTTATTTGGGTCAACAAGCGATTTTTTTAGGGTCGTGAGATAAGTTTGGTAAAATAGCAAGTGAAATTTTTTTTTCGAAAAGTTTACCTTTATGTTTTGATATAGTCCCATTCAAGGGCTACACACTTAGTACAGCGAGATTACAATTTTTGCATCCCTTCAGAAAAGTAGGGTTTCTTGATGTCTGCAAAATACGCATTTACGGCATCAATTACTTCTTCATTGGACGAGAATCGCTTCTCACCGAGTCAGGTCTTCAAGTTGGGGAAAAGAAAGAAGTCGCACGGAGCCAAGTCTGGATAATAGGGTGGATGATGAATCAATTCAAAGCCCGGTTCGTGTATTTCTTCCATTGCGGTTGCGGAGGTGTGAGCTGGTGCGTTGTCATGATGATACAGCACTTTTTTGTGCGCCAATCGTGGTCATTTTTGTTTGTAGCTCGGCTTGAGCAAGGTCCAATAATGATGCATAGTACGTTCCTGCTATAGTTTTACCCTTCTTCAAGTAATTAATAAGGATAATTCCTTGGGAATGCCAAAATACTGTGTTCATCATCTTCCCAGTTGACAAAACGGTCTTTTAATTCCTTGGCGCACTTCCATCAGGCAGTATCCACTGCTTTGACTGCTGCTTCGCCAAACGCAAGCTAAGGGTCGCTTTTGGCTGAAGCTCGGTAGAGGTTAGTTTGAAGAGTGCTATTTCTTGGCTATTTACGACAAAGGTGATTTTGGCGCCATCCAGCGGGAAATCTACTTTACTTATCAAACGAACCTGGCATGGTAGTGCTTTTTACGTATCATAACCAGTTCTCAAAACTCATTTCGGTCGCGGATAATGATGCCGTTTCGTTCCTATTTGGGTCAACGAGCGAATTTTTATTGCGTATTTTGAGTACTGCACTTGGTATCGATAACTGCCCTCGTTTCAAATTTTGAGCGTAGTCATATGAGGGAATGACAAGTTATCGCTTCTTTTTATGGAAGTAATAAAGGTAACTTGAGGCAAAATTATGAACTTAAAAAACTATAACACTAAATCATTTTTTTATTTGTTGCAAAATCATATTGCAAGCCTCGGACTCACGACACTATTGACACTTTTTGACACATTTTTTTAAAGATGCATTTATTTTGCTACTATTTTTGAAAAGTGACACTAATGCTACTATTTTCTCAAATTGCTCACTAATGCAACTATTTTTTACTTTGTCTTTAAAAATATTTTTAAAATTCTTCGCTTATTGGCTAGAATAACATATCTGCCATTTCAAAAATCGCAGTTTCAAAATATTTGACAATATTTCAAGGGATTTCGAAAATTTTTAAAAAATTTGAAGAGATTCCAAAGATTTTGAATAGGTTTTACGTAAGTTTCCTCTTTCTGATTTTTTTCATTTTAAATATGATAATCAAAACCAGTTTTGCCTGTTGGAATTACTTTTTATACCATAATACCATTTTTAAAATCCGATTTACACTAGGGTGAGCCAAAAATCGCAAAGTTTGAAAAACGCAATGTGCATATGGAAATTCTTGTTCCTTTTTGAGAAAAAACAAATCATTTTAAATCATAGAAAAATTTTCATCGGAACAAAAAACCATTTTTTTTTAATCAGAGGAACTTTTTCCAGGCGAAAAAGTTATGCGTAGTAGAAAAAATTATACATAATTTCTTCCACTATGCATAACTTTTTGGCCTACTTTCCGTGACTGAGAGCCAACGAATATTTTTCTTCGAGTAGGTAAAAATTAAAATATGTAAAAATATGTCTCTATTTGTAAAATTTTCAATGGAAAACCTTAATAGACAGTTTCAAGTTTGAAGCGTTCGAAAGTTAATAATTTCAAATTGAATTCGAATGTAATTAACAATTTTTAATTAAAAGCCCTCAACATTAATTATTGAATGAAAATGTTCTACTTTCCACGTGGAAGTCATGATGACAAAATTGGACAATTTCTGTTTTCTCTTATACAAACTTCAGTAAAAATTTCAGTACAATTTCCAAAATGGAAACGCTTGAGAGTGAATATTTTTAATTATTCTAATAAAACGTTCCAAGTTAATAATTTTTAATACTGATATCGACTCGAATTTTAACTATTAACTTCAAATTGCAAACCTGCAGAATTGAAAAATTCCGAAAAAGCATGACAATCTCAATGTTTTTAAATATGTATTGAAATGTATAGAAATTTATAGAAATTATTTTTTTCAGTTGACGCCCTGAAAATAGATCAATTTTAGAACAAGGCATTTTAAATTGAGTTACATATATTTGAACTTCACACAGCAAAAATCTATGAATTCCCTTGATATCTTTTAAATCGCTTAAAATTCAATTGATATCCATACAAATTTGTTGGAATCTCTTGAAATCTCTTTAAATCTGCAGAAATCGCTTGAAATCCTTCAACCCCTTTTGAATTCTCTTCAAATCTCCGAAATCTTAAGATTAGTCAGAAATCTGTAGAAATCATTTCAAATCCCTTGAAAATGAAAAAAAAATTAAATTGATTCCTCAAGTTCTCTAGAAATCCGTTGAACTCCTTTGAGATTTTGCAAAATCTCATAAATATTTTAAATACTTGCAGGTCCTTTGAAACCCTTTGAATCTTGTGAATATTTCAAATTCCTTGAACTCTTTGAAAATGCTTTAAAATTATCTGAAATCCTTTGAAATTGTTTAAATCTATTGAAGTTATTTAAATCCTTTAAAATTGTTCAAAATCTTAAAAATTCTTCGAAATTTTTCAAATAACTTCATTTCAAGTGGAATTTCGTATAAATCCCCTAAAATGAAATTTGATTTATTCCCTAAAGTTCACTAGAAATTATAGTTGAAATCCTACAAAATTCTTTGGATTTCCTCGAGATTTTTGAAATGTGTTGAATTTCCTTAGAATCTGTTAGAATAACTTAAAATTTTTACAAATCTCGTGAAATACTTTGAAAATCCTTAAAATCCGTGGAAGTCCCCCGACATCCCTTAACAATTCTGCAAATCACTTGAAATTCTTAGGAATTTTTTAACATAACTTAAAATCTTTGAAATCCTTTGAAATTTGTTCAATCCCTTCATATCCCTTGAAATCTGTGGAATCCCGTGAAATTGCTTGAAGTAATTTAAAGTCGTGCGATAAATAAATAAATAAATCATTCCCTTGTAAATTCTCTATTTTTTGCATCAATTCTTTCAATATTTTAACATATATTTCTATTCTGATTTTTACATTCTCATCATTTATGATGGAATGTCTTAGATTCTTGTGAATTTGGATATATCCAGTTTTCGAAATTTTTGAAATTTTAATAGATTTCAAAGGATTTAAAATATTTTAGGGTATCTTGCAAGATTCAAAGAAATTTCAAGAGATTCAACAAATTTCAAGAAATTTTAAAAGGAAATCAAGGGATTTTAGGAAGCAGATCGAATGGAATGAAATTTTAAGGGACTTCTAGGCAATTCAAGGGATTTCTACGGATTCTATGGCACCTTATGGGGTCTCAGAGGATTTCAAAGATTTAAACATTTTTAAAGGAATTTTAAAAGGTATTAAAGATTTCGAAATGTTGTATAGCAATTCAAAAGATTTCTAATTATTGTACAGGATTTAAGGGATTGCAAAATTTTTAGAGGATATTGAAGAATATAGTATAGTGTCTTTCAAAAGATTCCGAGGCATTTCACGGGATTTCAAAGAATTTTAAAGGATTATAGAAAATTTAAAGAGTTCAAAAAATTTATAAGGAATTTTAAGTAATTTCCGAGATTCCAAAGATTTCAAAGATTTTTTTACAGTATTTACAAAATTTCAAGGGATTTCAAGGAATTTCAAAATATTTGAGGGATTTATGGGATTTCAAAAGGAATTAAAAGATTCTATAAGAAACTAAATTCAGAATGCATTTAAATTTCTCTATGATTTTCAACATTCAGATTCAACTACGAAATTTTTAGAAATTAAGAAAAAACAAGAATCCAGCGATTAAATTTGGACAACATACCATTAAATGCCTACATTCAAATCTAAAAAAAAAAAAATAATAAAAAGAGAGCAAAGAAAGAGATAGCATCCTTCAAATCCCCTCGCTAATTTTGTGTCTTTTTTATGTTTATTCTTTTTAAACATAAGCAAAAAAATAAATAAAAAAGACGAAAAAAAACAAGAAAGATGGGGATTCGGAGGTTGCTTTCTTTTTCTTTCCTCTCTTTTTATTTTGTTTTTTTTTTCATTCAAATGGAGACATTTAACAGTGTGTTGTCCAAGCTTGATCACTAGATTCTTGTTTTTTTTTAATATTTAAGAATTTCATAGTAAAATTCCACAAGATTATAAGGAATCTTCATAGAATCAAGTGGATTTCAAAAAAAGTTGGAGAGTTTCCCAGGGATTTCAGAGGACTTCAAAAAAATTTTTTCATCAGATTTTAGTAAATTTAAACAGATTCCAAGGGATTTCAAAGCTTTTAGGGTATTCTAAAATATTTCAAGGAATTCCAGAAAATGTCAAATATTTGAAGGAATTTCGGGGCTTTTTCAGATTTTATAGGATTTCAGAGGATTTTGAAGATTCCATTATTCTTTAAGGAATTTTGAAAGATATTACAGCTTCAAGATGTTTTACGGGATTTTACTCGATGTTTTGAAATTTAAGAGATTTTATAAATTTTAAGGGGTCTTAAGGAATTTTTAAGAGCTTAGGGTATCTTAAAAGATTCCGAGGAATTTAACGAGATTTCAAAATTTTAAAGGGTTTTCAAAAAATTACTTAGGATTTCTGAAAATTTCCGATGATTTGAAAGATTTGTCAAGGATATGAATGATAATTGAAAGATTTCGAAGAATTCCAAGGAATTTCTAGAGAAATTTAGGGAATAAACGAGATGAAATGAAATTTCAAGGGATTTCTGAGGATTTCTACGGATTTCATCGATTTCAAAAAATTTAAAAACATTCGATAGAGATCTGAACAGATTTCAGGTATTCGTAAAGCAGACTTTAAAAGGATTTTTTGTCATTTTATGTTAGATACATAATTGTATACTAGATTTCAAAAATAGTTAACCCCTTGTTTTAGTGTTTAAGAAATTGCATGACACTATCTTACTACTATTTTTAAAACTCATGCTACTACTTACACTATTTTGAATTTCTCAAATGAGTTTGAGGCCTTATATTCTTTTATATGTAAAACTAGAAGAAACAACTTCTAAATGTTCCCTAATATTTGAATATGATTTTTTCTGTTTCAGGTAAGACAAAGCGGTTCCATTCGTTGGTCATACGTAAGTTTTTGAGATTCAGAATAATTTGCGCAAATTTAAATTCGTCGGTGAAAATATTTAAATAATAATAATAATAATAATCCGGGGTTCGATCCCTGAGCCGGTACCTCTGGAAATTTTTCCATGTACTTTTACCGAGGTTCTGGTGGTTCGGAT
>JAUMHM010074238.1:0-13926 GCA_032362435.1 Melikaiella ostensackeni
ATGCATGCATCTTTGTTATTTTGATAATGCTGAACGAGATTTTCTCTCAGTATGATCTTGTTGCTTGAACGAGTGACAAAATTCTGCTACTTCGGCAGATTCTGTAAGCGATGACAACTGACCTGAAAGGGGATATGTAGAACAGAAAGAAGGTAATGATGTATGGCAACATTGTAAATGTTTTAATCAATTTTTCGTACATGACATCTGGAGAGGAAACCAACTTCATATTTATCCTGAAGAGCCTCAAGGTGCTATCTCCTGGCAATTCGCCATACTTTTGAGCCACAAAGTTTCATATTGAAATTCAATTATTCATTAGAACAAAGCTCTGGCTTTACCAGAGATAAATCTTGTATCCGTATTCCAATAATTCTTTCCGGAAATTGGTAAAAAAGATTCGCATGTTTCATTTGTAATGCACAAACTACCCAATTTTGAAAAACCTCCACTATAGAGCTGGGAAAATCAAGCATAGCAACCCGTGGTTTTAGGGTCACGAAATGACAAACAAGTGAGAAAAGTAATACAATCGCAGTACCGCACAGTTCGAATGCACCCTTAAAGATGCTATCGCGTAATATAATCCGTGCACCCACTACATTTTTATTACCTGATTTTGTCTTCAGTCTTCTCTACGATGACCTTAATACATATTTAACTTTTCACGATTTAGAATTTTTACTTCCGACTTCTGCAAATTCTCTACTTTGATCCGCATCTGCTTCGATTCATTATTAATTCTTCTTCTGCTCTATCTAGGTTCAATTTTGAAATTATGAGGTAGTGATCCGTTCCACATTCAGAGCCTCTTATAACCCTTGTATCTCTTACTAGCCCTCTTGGTCTCTCATACGCTAAACAAAGTCAGTCGCACCGTGGTTTTCACGATTATGAAAAGTGTTAAGCACCACAACAATTTTTTTTTGCATGACATCAAAATACCATATAACACCATCAGCGGTTAAAATAGCTAGCATCAAAATGCAAGTAGAACAACAGCCTCCCATTGATAAAATCTCTATAGAAGGTGTGGATAATAAAGAGGATATTGAAGATGAAAAAACATTAACGTTTTCGTTGATGTAAACGTCGAAGTCCCAGAACTCTACAGCACCCTAAAAGGAATCTTGGTCAAGCTTTACTACAGCTCAGTGATACAGAACCAATACAAAGGCATTCTCTTTCAAACATATTCGTCACGAAGGATCTGCATGCATTAATAGGGCACCTAAACAACAAGATTGTGCCAATGCATTTAAACACAGAACTAAGTGCTTTATACGTGCATACTCTTGTGTGTTGTGCAGCTATGGCAATTGTTAGAACGTCGAAATGTAGAACTAGGCCTACAAACGCAGTCTTCATCCAAGGAAGCAAACGAGATCCATCATGGAAAATTAGGCTGTATTTGGATGTCAGCGAAGTAAGGAGCAAATTGGGTCGATTGACTCAATATAAAGAGAAATAGAAATAGAACCAGAAAGCTGATATGCCATGTCACTAAAATCATCTACCATAGAAACGTTGAGACATTGACATCAGCAATAGTGGTTAAGACGATAAACACCCAGCGGCAGAGACTTGATGTTCTAGCTGCTAGATTGCGTCGGTACCACAAGAGTAGTGCAAGAAGGCAGCAAAATCGAACCTTCCAGGTAGATGAACTCAGGTTCTATCGTGAACTAAGTAGAAAGCATAATATCCAGCAAGACACTAAAGTTTCTCAATTGGAAGACATAACTGACTAGTGATCGGATGTTTGAAGGAAAACGAACGGAAGCAACTTAGGAGCTGTGTGATTCCAACAGGAAAAACAAAGAGCAAGCAATAACCCTGTACCGGGCCTACTGGAATCACGGACTCAGATGCTGTAGCGGTTTTGAAAAGGGCAAGTAATTGAGAAGTCCGAGGTCCAGACATAATGCACAATGTCTGGAACAAGTACCAGACAAGTGTGTATCCTGCGTTGGCAAGGTGTTTCCAAAAGATCATCGAATAACCAGACCTGATTCTAGGCTTTATGCCATGGCGCAAGCTAAAAAACATAAAAAAACTTGCACATGGCTTATAGTGAATACAAGCGAGCGTTCCCTTCGGTACCACATGACTATTTGTTTAAAGTTTTAGAAGTTTAAGAGATCTGCCCCCGTATCATCGAGTTCTTGCATCATGCGATGATGCTCTAGTAAACAAGAAGCAAGTATTTTGATTATGGGCAACCAAGGATAAATAGATTAATTCGCACTACGACGGTTGTCTTTCCAGGAAACTTCTTGAGTGGGCTTTCATAGGTTTGAAATACATGATAACGAGGATGCTCATCAACTGTCTCATGTTCTGTACATGGTTTACCTAGAGCTACACGCTAGTTCAAACCAGAAACTGCAGGAAGTGCTCTATGTCACAATATAGTTTTCTAATGACATCCACATGAAGTTCGAACTGGATAAATGCAGAACAGTGCATTAAATGAGACGAGAATTAGCGACTGCAGAATCGCAGAGGGAGAATGAGAATCATATTAAGGTAATGTCTCAGGGCAAGTCATACAAATATTTAGGTATTCTTGAATCTAAGGGTATTCAGCATACGATAGTTAGAAAAAGCCTAATGACTGCCTTTACTACAAGACTCAGATTAGTTCTGAAGAGTTCTCTTAATTCGGGCAATAAAATCAGGGCCATTGACACCTATGCCATCCCTATCCGGATGCACTTTTTTGGGCTCATCAAGTGGTCGAACACTGATCTTGAAAGGATAAACAGAACCATCTGCGTTGAAACGACCAAGCATCGAATTCAACACATCAATTCCGCAATTTAAAGGGTAGCAACATGTTCGTTTTTGAGTAGAAGTTTTTAAATAAGTCCAAGTTAAGCTTCTGAATCATAAAATTTAAGGACACATGCAAAAAAAGTGAAAAAAGACATAAATTTACCTTCGATATTGGTGAATAGGTTCCTTTTGAGTAATTGGTTCCGTTACTCTTTCTTGATTCAAGAATTCTTGAAGTTAAGAACAAGTTTAACTTAATTTAGAAAACTGACCTACTTCATATAATAAAAATTTTGTCCAAACGAAACATATGAGGACAAATAAGGAGTTTCTTTAAACGAAATAGACATTTGCTTGGTCCTATATCTCAGCCATCATTTGTTCCATTAAAATAAAATATTTTCTCATTATATATTCACGAACTTAATTATTCAGATATTTCGACGAAACGAGTTTTTCATGACCAATTTTGTAGAAGAACAGACGATTCAGATGCTTATTCTTTGATAATAGTTTAATAACGTTAGCACTGATTCCTTTTACGCGCATGTTAACTCTTCCATAGTCATTATTAAGATCCGATCTAGTAGCCGCAAGTGAAAACAAATATTCAAATATGATTAATCCAATGATGTAATTATTCTCTGTTGCCACACAACAATAGCCTCTTCTGTACATGTACATACTGATGTTCTCTCTCGTGTTCTCCAATTTCAAGATCAATTTTGTAATAATAAATATTAAGTCAAATTGGATCAGAATGAACTGCGGCCTCTTTATGTGGGAAAGCTGATTCTGTGGAAAGAAAGCATAAGTAGGAAATGAACTATGATGATGACTCTTGAATTAATTAATTAAATCATAGTTTCTATTTTAGAAAATTAAAATTAGTTTGTACATTAAAGAAAGAAAATATAAATCGTTTCCAAACACTTTAGAAAGTTTATTTTTTCAACTGAAAGTATCTTAAAGAATACGAATAATGTTTGAATTTAGGTAAAGTAATGAACTGTAAAGTAATGAACACTGAGATTGTCATTTGATTCTGAATTTCATGCAGTTCTGAAACATAAGACGATCACTCACATTTTCATTTGTTTTTGAATTTCATGCAGTTATAAAACATGAGACAATCACTCACATTTCATTTGTTTCTGAATATCATGCGGTTCTAAAACATGAGGTGATCAATCACATTATGACATTTTTTTCTGAATTTCATGCAGTTCTAAACCATTAAACATCGCTCATATTTCATTCGTTTCTGAAATTCATACACTTGTGATAAATAAGGCAATCACATTCAATTCGTTTCTGAATATCATACAGTTATGAAATATGAGTCGATCAATCACATTGTTGTTTGATTCTGGAACTCATGCAGTTCTAAAACACAAGACGATCACTTACATAGTTATGTGTTTTTAAATTTCATTGAATCAATCTTATGTGGATCTCTTTGCTGAAACTTATCTTAAATCATATTGAATAAGTCAATTTTTCTTTCCCTTGTCGGGTTTCTACCATTTGTGTTTTTGTGTTATTAGGTTTAATTCACTAGATTTAGAGTAAACGTATTTGAGTTTTTTTCGCTTCAAGCCAGTATATATAAGGTCTGTACATATAGATTATGAAAACAGGATATCGGTTATCCTTCGTTAGAATTTTGAATAATGTGAATCAGTCATGAGAACCTCAATATTACTTCCCTACTTGAGCAATTGAACTGAGGTCAGAAAATCGAGGAAATCATCCAAATCTGAATTTTTGTATACCAGTGATTTGGAATGAACCTCAAAAGCATGATGTGGATTGTAATTTCTGTAATACCACAAAAAAGGGAATTCAGAGTAGAATTCAACGAATGCTTGAGCAGTGAAGAGAGGAAAACCTGGTTGTACGTAAAGAATGTGATCCGAAATTTCCTAGAAAATCACAAATCTAAGCGACACAAGGGGTATGTGAATGGAATATTGAAACGATTTCAGGGTCTGAATGTAAATATGTCATTGAAGATACATTTTTTACATTCACACTCAGATTTCTTTCCTGGAAAGTTGGGATCAGTCAGTGATAAGTGATGAGAGTTTTCGAAAATTGAAAAGAAGAATGCACATTTTTCAAGTTGTCTCGGAAACGAATAATCCGAATTAAAATTGTTCTCCAGATAACTATTCTTCATGGAGAAACAAACTCATCGACCTAAGGTTTATGTCAAGAAAGTAAATCTACTTCGAATTACAGTGCATTTAAATTTGAGTAAATTTTTCGCACTTTTTTCAGTTTCTTGAGAATATCTCAGAAACCGATATAGATATCGCTAAAGTAAGACGATATTCGTGAACAGCCTTAAAAAACTCATCGACATTAACATAATTACTCAGCATTCCTTAGGATTCATAATATTTCATTCTAAAGGCTGGATATTATTATTATTACAAATTTCATAATGATCTATAATACTCAAGTATTTAATGAAATATATCAGTTCAGGAAATAGTTTTCGGTCAGTTTCCAATGAAAATTGTTATTATGTGTTCTTTGATTTAAATGTTTATTGAAAATATAGCATACACTAACTCTCGAAAAACGTGAGTTTCATTATGTCCATATTATGCTATGTCCAAAAAAGCTTATTATTTCAGCTAACTTATTGAATCAAAATAAATTTCCGTGCATTCTTTATTACATACGGTTTGTGAGTTTTATCATTAATTTGATATTTTTAAAGATTTAATTAGGTCATAGTATCGTTTGTTCTTCAAGCCTTATTTTCTTAGACTGATACGGAGGGATTTTTCTCCTTCAAAAGATCATACAGTGAAAAATTTTAATCCTAATGGGAAGAAGAAGATGTAAGCAGATTATTTTTTCTTACTCGTGTCCAAAGAAACGTTTGCACATTATTAGAATTTTTTAGTATGAGATTTATTTTTTTCTATCACTCCATATTAATTGCACTTAAAATGATAGATATTATTATATTAACCAATAGGATGAGCAAAAATCGTTCAGGTAAAACACACAATAGCAATCAGGATCCTCATTTTCAGGAAAAAAGGAAGTCCCCTGATGAAGAACTTTGAAATGAGTGTAACTGTGAATATGCTTTAAAATGTTGCATTAGATATTAAGGTAGTCGCTATCTCATTTGTCCTCGTAAATTATTCGTGTTACACAAATTATCCTCTCCCACAATAAAATTTTCGAAATCCTTCAGATTTATGCCATCATACATGCAATTTAGGGGAGCCAAAAAAAGTTATTATACAGTGGAAGGATAAGCCGAGACTCATAATTTCCGAAGGCTTTGTCCACAACTCATGTTACGTATTTGCTGAACCCTATATTCAAGAACTCATTTGTTTGATTTGAAAAGAAACTTCCCATTCAAACGAAAAACTTTTTTTTTTTGTGTTCTTTTACCATTTGCGCCTCTTAATTCAAAAACAAATATTTTCAGCTCGTTAAGATATTCTCGCTTATAAAAATGAGAACTTCAAAAATATGTTTTTGGCTAAAGAACAGTTTTTATTTCAATTCATGCAATGGAATAAAATTCAAGAGCTAAAAAATCATTAAATGGATGCAGTAAAATACAAAATTATTCTGAAGGTGCTGAAGTACATTTATAGGGGAGAAATTGAGAATGTGGATAATGCAGTATGTGATCTTCATGCAGTTTTGAAAAAATACAAAATCTGGAATTAAAAATTTTTGTGACACGAAAAATGTCATTCCGAATTAAATATAAAAACGTTGATGAAGGGATGATTTCTGGCATCAAAGCGAAATTGTAAAAAAAATTTTTGGAAGTCGATGAAGAAATTTCGTCTTCATTTATTAATTGACAGTCAAAAGGAAAGACGGGAGTAATAAGTGATAAGATGTTGGTCATAAATTCAAGCCTTGGTTAGCTTTCGTTTCATTCCAACAGACAAAATTCCAATTCATTATTATCAAAATTAGGACACTTCAGCATCAGTCAAAAAACAGGCGTTTTCATAATTTTCGACAGTATATTGTATAGCATATATTGCGAATCTGACTTTTTATCGCAAATCCGAAAATAGTTTTTGTGTTATTAATAATTTATTTTTATCCCTTTTTTAATAATAAACACGGTTACGGTAAAAACTGCGTGAACTTAGTGCATACGTCTGGATTCGACTAAAAAATATATTTCCCATTCAAAAATGGGCAACCCTATTGCCAGTATTGTCCATGTATTCTCTTGAGTTGAATTATTCATGTTCAGGTATCTCGGCATATCGAATGTTTTCTGGTCCAAATTCCTTGAAGAACCAATCATTCAGAGGATCCGCTTTCAATATTGGTTCAGTCACGTTTGCATTGTTGCCATTTATGCGAACTTTAACTCTTCCATATCTATTATTGAGATCAGCTCTAGGGGCCATTAATGGGAACAAATAGTCAAATAGGAACATTCCGACGACGTAACCGTTCTCTACTCTTACACGAACAAAGCCTGGTTCTATGTTCTCCATTTCTCCATATGGAAACAATATTTCCATATGATGAACATTAAGCTTGATGGGGAGAGGATGAATAGCGGACTCTTTATGAGGAAAAGCTAATTCTGTGAAAACAAAGTATAAGTAGGAGATTAATTATTGCATTGATTACAGAGCCACACAAGAAAATGTGTCGTGACCTGGGGACGCGACATACAGGTATGTTTTCCTATGGATTCTGACGCGCTGAATTCGAATCCGATGTCAGAATTCACCCTACATGTCAGCGTTTCACCCTAACCTCAAAAAACTCGAAAAAATTAGTATTTTCTGTTCTGGGGATGAGGCATGTCAATTCTTATGTTTTTCGATGCACTGAATGCGAATTTGGTGCCAGAATTGATCCCACACGTTGTCCTTGAACTTTAACCCTAAATAAAATTGTTATATACTGCCTTGATGACTGATTTTTTTTTGGGAAGCCTATATGAGCGGAGTCTCATTCTTACAATTGACGTGACCTAACTTCAACTCACCTAACCTAACCTAAACACACCTTACCTATCCTGGCCTTATATAACTCTTATCTGTCATCGCAGATTCTACTATTTTGTCAAAAAGGTAAATTTTAACACGATAAGCAATGCCTTTACAACGTAATTGACATGAACTTTCCTGTTTTATAATCTCTATTTTACGATTTCTAGAAGAATGGGCGAATATATTGATATCGCAAACCTTTTCAGCATTTTTCGCTTGTCCCTGTAATCAGGGCACCTCCACGTGGTGACGGTGGGCAACGGATCCATACTGGCTGAGTCCCTGGGTAAACAGCGTTCATGTCGTCATGGCATGCACAAAAAGGAAGTGTTTTACGATGCAGAAACAAGGAACCCCAGTATCGGCGTCTGGTCAGGGTGGGAAAGCGGGCTCGCCGACGTCGTCATCATACAATCGTCCCTCTTCATCAATGGGTCACTTGGTTTATGGAGTGTCTAGTGCTACAAGAAGAAAGACTTTGGGCAGACGAAAGGAATCTGCATTTTTGTGGTAGTCGTGCGCGTTTGGAGAGCCCAAGGTCTTTTTTCTTCTAGCATGAGACTCTCCATAAACCAAGTGACCCATTGATGAAGAGGGACGGTTGAATGATGACGACGCCGGCGAGCCCGCTTTCCCACCGTGACCCGACCCCGATACTGGGGTTCCTTATCCCTGTATCGTAAAACACTTCTTTTTTGTGCCTGCCATGATGGCATGAACGCTGTTTACCCAGGGACTCATCCTGTATGGATCCGTTGCCCACCGTCACCACGTGGAGGTGCCCTGGTTACAGAAACCAGCGAAAAATGATAAAAAGGTTGGCGATATCAATATATTCACCCATTTTTTCAGGAATCGTAAAATAGAGACTATAAAACAGGAAAGTTCATGTCAATCACGTTATAAAGGCATTGCTTATCGTGTTGAAATTTACCTTTTTGACGGAATAGTAGAATCCGCGATAGAAGAAAAGGGTTATATAAGGCCAAGTTGGGTTAGGTTAGGTGAGTTCAGGTTAGGTTAGGTGAGTTGAAGTTAGGTCACGTCAGTTGTAAGAATAAGACTTCGCTGATATAGGCTTTCGAAGAAAAATTAGCCTTCAAAGCAGTATATTACAATTTGATTTCATTTTATTGAGTTTTTTTTTTAGGTAAGTGTTCAAGGACAACGTGTGGGAACAATTCTGACAGCGAATTCGCATTCAGTGCATCGAAAAACGAAAGAATTGATATGCCGCATCCCCGGAACAGGAAATACTAATTTTTTCGAGTTTTTTAAGGTTAGGGTGAAACGTTAACGTGTAGGGCAAATTCTGACATCGGATTCGGATTCAGCGCGTTAAAATCCATAGGAAAACATATGTCGCACCCCCAGATCACGACACTTTTTTTTGTGCGCGGCTGTGTTATTATACCTAGTTATTTGAAAAAACATTGTTTTTTCTTCACAAAAAAAAATTGAATAAGACATTAGATAAAATTCTCTGTTAAGAAAGGAACAATTTTCAACTTCGCTGGGATTCGAACCCAGGACCTTCCATTTGCCGGACGACTGCTCTACCGGATGACTACTCTCTCCGGTGAATGGGCATGGATGATTGTAGTACGGTAGAAGGATGAAAGAGCCTAGCTAACGCGGGTATTGCTGGACCCTTGGAACGAGGGTCCTCCGAGACCGACCCCAGTTTGAAATCGGGACGGGAATGACCTACGGCCCGCACTGCATACAATAAACAGCCCAAAGTTAGTGTGGTACCCTACGAACAGATATTCATTGAGAGTTTCGCTCAATGTGACCACCACCCTAGGCCAGCGGCGTCGATTGACTGCGCATCTGGCACTTTGAGGTCTAGATGTACGAGGGAGTCCCCATGGCCTCTTGAGGACACCGGACGTCCTCCCAGAGGGGTTGGACCCTAATGGGTCTAACACAACCTAATTCACTTGATCTGTCTCTCCAGCTAGCCGAACTCAGGCGGCGGCTGTGGCCGTAGAGAGCGTGTCCCCAAATCAATGGCCAAAATTTGAGACCTTATTCTGTAGGGGAGGGGTGTTTATATTCGTTGCAGCCGACTCAGCGGCTAAGGCTTGGTCGCAGAAGACAGTGACGGAGACTAAGCCCTGGGAAGGTGCAGGCCTCAAAGTGGGTGGAGTTAAATTGCTCCAAAGGATATTGAGGGCTACAGCGTTGATACCAGGCACCATGAGGGGATTAAGAACGGCTGGTTTTTGTTATAGGGACCCCAAGGCAGCCAAACCAAGGGTCTGCATTCTGGCGAGAGGAGTCAACGTTGTCTCGCTGCTAGAATTGTATTCAGGAGATCTGATGGTGTTATCCACAGATCTTAGAGGAATCGGAAAACTAATCATGGGATCGGCCTACTTTCTGTATGACAGCGGAACCAACTCAACAGAGGAAGTACGTACACTGGTAGAATACTACAAGGTAAGGTGTCTCTCACTATTGTTAGGGTGCGATGCTAACTTCCGCCGTACATTGTGGAGTAGCACGGACACTAACTCAAGAGGAAATGACCTGTTGAAATATTCAATAACTACTGATTTAGATATTTTCATCACGGGGAATACCCCGACGTTTTCACAACTCGGTCAGGAAAGAGGTCATTGACATCGCCCTTTGTACCGGTAGCCTTAGGGATAAAGTGGAAAAGTTGAGTCTCGGACGAACACACTTTCTCAGATCACTTACGGATGAGGTGCGAAATGAAATCGACGGTATCGTCGGGCCCTACGTGGACGAGAAATTTGAGAAGAACGGTCTGGAATCGGTATTCCACTGAATTAAGGAGTGCACCCTCAGCAGTGCCCGATTCAATAAGGGATGTAGACACACTGGAGATGGCAGCCAAGGCTTTTACGGAGCCCACCAAATCTACTTATGAAAATTTCGTCGACCCACAAGAATCCGAAAGGCCGATGGTGGATGCTTAGTGTCAGACGAAGAGACCCTGACACACCTGATCAGGGCACATTTTCCGGGCTTCATAGGGTCTGGGGAAAAAGAAACGACACCTCGAGGACATCTAAAGCCATATGTGGCTAAACTGGGCCCCGAACGGCAGACAGCCCACGAGATTGTCACTCCTTCCAGAGTCAGGTGGACCCTGAAGTTTTTCAGCCCTTATAAGTCTCCTGGTCTGGATGGAATATACCCAGTCTTCTCACGGAAGACTGAGGAGTCTATCATAGGGTCGCTAGCGAGACTTGCTAGGGCTAGTCTGACATTCGGATATGTTGCGACGGAATGGAGAGGCACGAGAGTGGTTTTTATTCCAAAAGCAGGCAGGATCAGTTATACTTCACCTGAAGATTCCCGTCCCATCAGCCTTACATCTTTCCTACTAAAAAGGGTGGAGTGACTTTCATAGAGATACATCCGCGACAAGCTTTTGTTAAGTAGGCCACTACACAAGGAGCAACACGTTTATAGGGCTGGTCTCTCGACCGAAACGGCCCTGAGAGGAGCAGTGAATCTAATCGAAGGACAACTGAAGCAGAAAATCTTTGCGATTGTAACCTTTGTGGACATAAAAGGAGCCTTGACTGGCACATGGTGTGCCAACTGCAGTTGCAAGATGGACTTGCTGGTCATCGTGCGTGGTCAGCATCTAGATGCGCTCTTCGAGTAATGCAGCAAGCACTTAGGACAAAGGATGCCTGATGCAAAAAGATCGAATTATCGGTCAGTCCGAGTATGACGGGCGTGGTTGTATTCACCAGACGGTACGAGTGGGGAACCACGAGCACACCGAAACTGGGAAAAAATGCCTATTCGCTACTTCTTTGACAAGAATTATAGAGTCAGCCTATCCACGAGAGAGGAATAGGCTAACGGCGAGGCATATTTTCCTGGTGATGGGGCAACTGGTTCACAGATGGCTGCAAGAACAAGGAGTATGACAATAGAAGAAATATCCGCATTTACTCAGACAGCAGGGTTGCTATAATGGCCCAGAATGAAACAACAACCACGTCGCTACTAATATGGGAGTGCTTTGAGGCACTAAATAATCTTGCGACGAAAACCCAAGTGACTCTACTTCGGATCCCTGGACACAGGGGCATTAAATGTAATGAGATCTCGGGCGGGCTAGCAAAACTAGCAGTAAGAGACAACTCCACTGTTCCCGAACCAGACGTAGGAATTTCCAGTAGGTTGGTCACTGAAGAAATTAACAGTTGGCTGACCAAGAAACATCAGAAGGAGTGGAATAATTCCACTAACTGCAGACAGGCCATAACACTTATGGGTTTAAATTCAAACTTTAAACGAACTGGGAAATTACGCAAGCTCGGTAGGAATGAAGACATGGACCCAACAGAAATGTTAATGTGGCATGGGAACCTCAACTATTACAGACATAAGATGGGGCTCGAGGATAGTCCCCTTTGTGGTATGTGCGAAAAGGATGATGAGACAACTATTCAGTTCCTATGTCACTGCCCCGCAATCGCAGGAAAGCGTCTGACACTCACGAGCAGTAACTGCATCAGTGAGTCAGACATATTGGCCAAGGGCGTGGCTACGGTCCTCTCAGTACGAAGAGGGCTTTGGCGTCACGCGTAGGCCTACAAGGGGACGCAACGGGATTACGTAAGCGTCAGGAGCTCTCTTCGTCTCAATCCTAACAATAATAATAATAATAATGTATCTCGATCTTTAAAAATATTTACAATATCATTTAAGAGGCTGGACATCGAGAAGTAGACGCACTGAGCTTCGCACTGACTTAAAGTAGTGCTGAGAAGAATTACCAAAAAACTTTTCATAAAATGCGTGCTGCTTTTGACGGTCAGTGCATTGATGTTTCTATAATCAAGATGTCTAAACACGTCTGGATGTTGTGTTCTAAATAGTAACGTAGTTTTAGAAAAACTCTGATTATGCTTTAGCATTAAGCGGAAGAGCTCTTAACCACATCTCTTATCTGAAGTCCGTGCTCGAAATTTTATTCTGGAATACAGAATTAAAAATTCAGAGCTTGTGATCTACCATGAGAAATGCTTTATTTGCTGATATTATTTGTTTGCTATTCGATTGACTTGGAATATTTGTAGAATTTAATTATATTACCTCCTTTGTCTTAGAATTCTAGAAGGTGCTTCATTATAATCAACACGTCTAGACACGTCTTAGATAGAACGTTTTGCGATGTAAATGAATAATGCATCCTTAATATCATAGATAGCCTTGAAGATGTTCACGAAAGTTTGTCTCACAAATGCGCAATACCATTTTCTGACGTCATCGGGACCCTTTGAGAAAATTCTAGATCCTAAGCACCGACACGAACCACTACAGCCTAGAGTGTTCTTGGAGTCGGTAAGGTAAGAATTCTTATATAGGAAAACCTTTGCTTATCTACTGTTACCGTTTCCGCTACAGAAATTTTATCCGAGGCTCTTTATTTTCAAAGTTTGCTTTTATGACATAAGCGTAACTTTCCGTACGTTTGGGTGAAAAAGAGTTATTTTAAATAGAATAATTTCGAATAGGAAATGAATAAACTGTAATTCAAAATGCACTTCGAATGATAGATATTATTATATTCACCAATGGGATTAGGAATAACCATTAAGATGAAACAGAGAATACCAAGCACAGTCCACATTTTTTTGTAATGAAGGAAACCTAATAATGGAGAATTTTGAGAAGAGTTTAATTAATGCGTATTCTTTCATATGTTCCAGTACGCTTCAGTACGCTTTCAGTTCGCTATCCCATACGTCATTCTAAATCATTTGCATATAATTACGCTGTTAATCTCAGACTGTCGTCGGAGAAATATTTAAGGCTCATGGCATTATATGAATAATTTGGAGGGACCAGAGTAAGTTATTACGCAATGTGAATGTCAGTAATTTGTTGCAAGGCATGATAACATTTTATCTTTGGATCAAAAGAAAAAATTACCATACTATACCTCTTAAATGTTCACTTTACTCTTTTGATCAAAATAAGTTAATGGCCCCAAGAGATGTATCATTTTAACTATTGTACTTTTTAACTATTTTCTGTATTCCAATGAATCACATATACCACCTTGATCAAAAATTTTTAGGACTTTATTTTTAAAATCAAAAATACAAGTTTATTCATCATAATCGATATT